>JXCR01148745.1:121848-173781 GCA_002079205.1 Phalaenopsis hybrid cultivar | reverse complement strand
ATATATATGTATATATATATAAATTAAAACGTCCTTCTGAAGCGGGCGACGAGATTTTGATCCCGGTAACAGACAGCTTCTTAGGGGAACTACCCCCACCAAAAATAGCGCCGAAATGTAACCACTTAATTTAATTCCTTCTTTCTAAGCCTAAGAGAATTTCAAGATTTTGGTCATGTGATCAAAATATTTTTCATTTTCCAAAGATATCTTCGAGCAAATTAATAGCCGACCAAAAGACATAAGATCACTTAACATTTTCCTAAATATAATATCCAAAGAATTTTCTTAAGAGAGCTTTCAAGTTTTATTAATCACGAGAGGATCTAAACACCAATTTTATATTATACATCCACCTCAAGCTTCTTTCCAGGGAGCATTTCTTTTCTCTCCTCTTCTTTTATTTTTCTTGCTTCCTTTTTTTAATCAAGTCTTTCACAATTTTCTTTTCTTTCTTTCTTCTCCACTTAGAATTACTATATCTGGTGGAGCAAATTTTAAATATTTTGAATGTCTAAAATTAGACACCACTTTTGATTTTATACCCACCTCAAGCTTCTTCTCAGGGGGATTATCTCCCTTTTTTTATTGATTGATTTACTTTGTTTCTTTTGTTTTTTGGTAATTACTATATCTGGTAGAGCATATTTTTAAAACTTTGAATGTCTGAACTCCCCTGACTAAAAATCCTCAAATATTTCTTATTATGAATTCTAAGATATTATAATTCATTCAAAAGTTAGAACCCAATTTTGTGGCAGGAAATTAAAAGGCTCGTGATATCTCGAGTAAAGTACTCGTATTTCAGTCACGCAATTTTATTTTGAAATCAACTTAGGACTAAGTCTCCCAGTTATTAGGGAATTAATTTCATTCCTCCCTGAAATCATGATTTATTATAATACTAAAACTTCATCTTAGATCACTCCTTGCTTAACTATCGTTCCATTAGCTTTTAAGTCTCTAGGTCAGTTGGTTTCTTTTTTCCTAAAAACTTCCCTTTTCATTTGATGTGACGTTATCTGTTGAATGTATGCAACAAAAAAAAATCTGATGAATCTTGAACAACAACTATTTCTTTCTTTCCTTTATTGTGGTGGGAGGGATGGGATAGAATGACACTGATCCTGCTAATATCCTTTTTAAACAATAATAGTAGTACAATAATAGTCAGGAGGCTTCTCATACATTGTCAGCTGCATAGGAGTAAGTTGGAACAAACAAATTCACTGAAATCATTTTGATAGAACCTCTTTCAGGTTCTTTTCAAATATTCTTCTAGGATTGTTATGTATTTATTCTTCAAACTTTCCTCAAGCAAGTCTTTGAAAGTGCAACACTCCTCTATGGTGTGTCCAATAAACTTGTGGTGTGGTCAATACATCGGGTGTCCTTTCTTGTTGACCTCGTCCAGCTTCTTTGGCTTGAGCAACCTGAATTTGGGATTCTTGATCAGATTGTGGAACATATTTCTTGTTGCCTCATATTTAAAAGATTATATTTCATTTGATCAATGGGCCATGGTTGGGAGTTTTTTTTTTGCATTTTTCAGGTAAGGTCATTGTAGAAATGATTGCTGAGCATTCTGACAAGGACGTTGGAAGGTTAGTTGACATTGTTTGGCTTGTATTTACAATTTTCACTTTCCCTTACCAACCACAGCAACTGTCCAGGATTTCTCCTTAAATATCTCCATTAGATACAGCTCCTCCGTTCTTTCCAGAAGACTAAATTTCTTGGCTTCTCCTTAAAGATTCCTGGCTTTACTAAGCAACTTCTCAAACTTTTTTATTGTAAAATGTTTAAGCAAGAAACCCACTAGACCATGGATGCTCTTTAGAAGAATCTCAATTGCTTGCTACTTATGCAACCGCGGCTCACATCTCTTGTTGAGATTTCTCCACCGTAAGATGTACTCCACCATGGTTACATTCAGCTTTTGCATCTCTACAAAATGATCACCACCAGTGATGTGATGCTGAACTCCGACAAACTGGCTGACAAAAAAGTTTCCGTTTCTTTGAATGTCTTCCCTGAACCATTTAGTAGCTCTTCATACTAATTCAAGGCGACTTTGGTAAGGCTGCTTACAAACTGATGGAACAAAAGTGCTTCGTAACCCGCCACGTTGCAGCAGCTTCCTTTGAGTTGTTGATCCCGACAGTTTATATGCAACAGTATAAAAATATATTTGACTATATTCTTCCACTTATCTTTCCTTACTTTGCAACAATACTAAATACTTGATCCTGGAGAAACTAAGAATTTAACTTTTTAACTTAATTTATATTGTGATACTATGCATGTATATATATCATTATCAAGTAATATAGAACTTTTTGATTAAGCCCTGAATATAGAACCCACAGGGATTGTTCACAGTATGCGATAATTCAAGTAACCAAACTTTTTAATTTAAAAAGACAAATATTTAAACCATAGTTTTACTTCAGGAATGAAATTTGAACTCTTTTTGATATTTTTAAAGTTTGAAAATGACATAAAAGCTAATAAAGATAACTTGAGTTTATGTAAGAGAAAAGCACTGAATATGAAATATCTTTCTCCTTATCATGAATCGATAATAAGTATAGGAATTATTTTGTGGGAGTATTCAAATTGTGTTGTGCTAAGTAGGAGCAATATTATTCTTTACCCTTAATAGAGATGTTATAAAGAACATTGGCTGATTTAAAGTTTGAATAGTTTTGAAAACCGGTTAGGCAGGAAAGATACTAGCTCTCACTCTAGAGTTCCCTTGGTTCCCTCCACCTGGGAGCTAACATCTTGTATCAAAACCTAAAAAAATTAACCAAGTTGGGAGCTTTAGTCTATCACTCTAAAGTCCTCTAACTTTATACCCTTCAACGATTATTTTCATATTTATTTGCACTCAATCATATGAACAACATTCTCATTAATACAATCTCATATGATTCTTTCCAATTGTTGACTGAGACAATACCAGCCCAGTTCTTACATATTCTCACAACAAATTTTAACAACTAGATGGGCCAGATCAAGAAGTAAATGAAGTGCATGGAAATAAATCATTACAACTTCTTCCAACATTAAAGATTAATACTCTCCACAACTTTCATCCAACACTTTAATTACTTATTATTTTAAGGAGAATGGTAAAGAAAACTACTAAGAATTCATGGAGAAAAAAAATCGCACTTTAGTTTAAAAGTAGAAATCATTGTCAAACCAAAAAGAAGTCTCAATTAAAACCAGAAGTATTTTAAAATAAAGTAAAAAATATCTCAAATCCTCCACCAAATTATTTAAGTTCCTTTGAATCTCTTCTCTCTTACAACACTCTTAACTCCCAAATTAAAACTATAAACAACAGGAAAATAAATTTGTGGTGCCTGAAATATTCTTTAAAAGCTTCTCCACAAACTTCTTCAAGAACCTTTCAAAACTTCTTAAGATTTTTCAGGACTCGCCAAAAGTCTCAACTGTCTTCTTTTATAATTTTCCAAGAGGTGCCTTAGTATCTCTTCAAAATGTGTCTTGATTCAATGTCTTTACTAAGAAATGTCTCCTTTCAAAAGTTCTTTAATTATTTTTTCGACTCTGGTGGTTATAACCACCCATTTTAGCTAATAGGTGCCTCAAATGTCTCTTCAAAATTTGTTAAAATGAATTAACCCGTCAAGTAACTATCACGGGCACTTAAGCGTGAGGCCTCTAGCGCTTAGGCGTGTCCTTCTCTGTTTCAACGGCGCGTAAGCACCGGTTCTGGCACATAGGCGCCAAAACACTTTGCACCACTTTTGCATCTTTGATCTAAATTTGAACCTTTTTCACTCTTTTTAGCATTTTTTTACCTTTTTACTTGTACCTAAAAGAAAAACACACAAATACCTTCCATTAAAGCGCAATATCTCAAAAATGTGTATAAAAATATGTCTAAAAATACTATATATTTTAGGTGTATCAAAATCCCCCAAACTTAAAATATTACTTGTCTTCAAGTGACACTTCAATCTTTAAAAATCTATATTTTAGGTGTATCAAAATCCCCCAAACTTAAAATGTTACTTGTCCTCAAGTGACACTTAAATCATTAAAAACTAGATAAGTATCATTATGTATATGAGTTTGTTAAGGAGTTTCTAAAATTTTGTTCTACAAATATAATACTCTAATTTAGAAAAAAATCTAGTGAATGAGACCAACTTAAGGTTTAGAAATCCTTAAACTAAAGAAGCATGAAAAATAAGAGTTCCTATTTAATTCAGAGATATTTGTACATTTTCCAAATATAGAACTTAGGCATTTTATTTCCTTCACTTAAATAATTTTATTAAGTCAAATTTTATTTAATATATTATATCCTTAAGCTTAAGAGTTTCTCAAGTCATATACTTTAACAAGATCAGATGTTGAACCAATTTTTTATTAGGTTCTAATTCTGAAGCTCCTCCTCCTTTTTTCAACTATTCTTTTCTTTTCTTTTCTTATTCTTCTTCTTTTTTTTCTTTTCTTTTTTTTTTCAGGCAAGGATTACTATATTTTGTTAATTTTCTTTTACTTAACAACATAATAATAGTTTTGGGAATTATTTTCAATAAAAGAGATTTAAGTATCAAAAATAAAAGTTTAAATTTTTAATTTTTTAAAAATTACAATTTCTCCTACTAAAGATAGTTACACAATATTTATCATTTCGACATTTTAAAACTTCTAACTTTAATTTTTTTTACATCACTTATAAAATTCTAACTAAATTTTCTTACTCATTTCTATAATCAAAATTTTACTTCCCTAATATAACTTCATATACATGATCATTTTTCTTTTCAAATCAAATTCACTTGTAGCTCATTTGAGAACAAATAAAATTCAAGTTTTGAAAATATTTTTCAATCCCCCCAAACTTAAATTTTTAAAAAGATTAAACAGTTTAATAGCAGATATATATAAGCAGAATTGAAAATTGAAATAACATGCTTAGAAGAATTTTTATACCCTAATAATACAAGTACAAAACTAAAAACAGGAGTAAAATTAATTTTAGATCAAATTTCTTACTTTTTAATATATAGAGATTCATTAGACTTCCAAGTAGTGGATACATAAATAAAAGCAAACAAACACACTGACTTTGACTTCATAATCTCAACATAAAAACAATCACACTGACAAGATAAAAGAAAATATAGGGTAGCAAATTTCTGATATTAATGTTTAACATTAAAGCTAGCAAAATTTTCAACTATCATAAGACATAGAAATAAGTTCATTCTTAACTAACTAAAATAAATTACACAATCAAAAAATACGACCCTAGAATTTAAAACACAATACTAACTAAACACAAACATTCCAATAACATTTATAGAGAAAGTCTAACACATCACATAGTCAAACAAGTATAAAAAACTCAAGTTGCATCAAGTGCACACCATAAAGTACATCACATAATACAAACACAAAAATAACTTAGTCCTCCTCCTCTTCATCATCATTAGCATCACCGCTATCTCAAAATGTCGCAGACTCATAATCAGGATACTTTGGATATGAAGGAAACTCCACTCCTTGGTTACCTCTAATGAGGCTCTCCAAAGATGAGTGAAATTTCTCTCATAATCACCATGTCTTCTGCATATCCATCAATATGATCTACAAAATTTTCTAAATTTTGTACCTTATCTGTAGTAAAATTAATATTATCCATCATCTTCTACAATAATTGATCCTGAAATTAAGTAGGCTGACCTCCGGATGTAGATGGTTTTGAGGTAGATGGCCTAGATGTAGAAGCAGTAGAGGTGGATGCAGCAGACGTCGACATTCTATAACTTCTCGAAAATCATCCTCTCCAACCAAAAATAGAGTGTGCAGAATATGATTTCAAAATCACACTTGTAATCAATTTTAAAGGCAGCAATACTTCTTTCCAACTAACTAATGATAGTCTGACAAATCAAAGCTCTAATGTTGATAAACTTGCACTGCTGAATACAATAACTCAACGCTGTTCACTCCCTCGTAACTTCACAAAGATGATTCGTTGGTAACAGACGAGCTGAAATAAATAAGTGTCATGCCTTTGATGGTGCACTTAACTTTTGAGGTGGAAAAATTGACTCTCCCCCCATTTGTAATTTTCCAGAGTCCCCTTCCAACAGTGAAACTGATATAATCTTGTCTAGTTCCATCTAAGTAGGACTATAGTTTGAATAAAAACATAGAGTATCAGGCAATAAAAGGTAGAACATGTTGATTACCTCCGGTGAAAAAGGTACCAATTTGCCTCTAACCATGACTTTATCCTCTTCCGCCTCAGGAAAGTTTACATAGAACTCCTGCACTACAGAAATCACAGCCATAGAAAAAAACAACAGAGTCATTCCCATTTTAGGTGAATCATCAAATCCTCCACAGATCCACCTAGATTTTTAAAACATCTCTCAAAAATCAATTTTTGTGACTGTAGAGCGTCACTATATTTGTCCTGAGCTTTTCAACTCACAAACTTGCTCGAATCAAAGTGGGACTTCCTCTTGCTCCTCTTCATTCTTGTTGTCATTTCTATAAATTTTCAAAAATTCCAAAATAATTTCAAAGATCAAGTCTAATCTACTAAACTCAACTCCTATAAGTTTAAACAACAATTTCTATGTACTTTTCATAGATTTTTCTCCACTTTTCACCATGAATAGTGATTTCTGAGTTTCTCCAAATGTACTCAAAATACATGGTGAAAATCCAAAATTTTCTATATAGAAGTGAAGCTCTTACCTTAAGAAATCCAAATCTAGCAAATTTGCCTTGAATCCACCAAGAAATCACCAAAATAAGGTTTGCCCTAGACTCAAATGTCAGAGAAGGAAGACGATGATAGGAGCGAAAATGGAAATTTTTGGGGTTATTTTTCACTTTTAACCTTTTGCGAACCAATTTTCATGAACCAGAGCTTAAGCGTGGATATGTGATGCTTAGGCACTTGCCTCTCGGGTTCCCTTGCACTTAAGCACGGGGTTGTGGCCCTTAGGCGCCAGTGAACAAATTTTTTTTTAAATATTTTTAAACTTAAGTAAAATGCACTATTATACTAAGTAAACCAGCCCTAAATGGTTTTATTTTCATCTCCTTTAACTCTCCTCTCTCTCAAATATCTCTAATATAACTAATTCAATTCAAGGCTAAAATAATACAAAATTTTCACAAACAAACACTTATATTGATTCACGAACTATTACAAACAACATTTAACACCTAATTCTCATTCAAAAAGAGTCTCAGATGAGAAAATTTTCCTAAATACAAACACTAAAAAAACTTACACAATAACACACATAATTACATAAACACTAAAACAATACTTAACACCAATACATAAAACAAAACTTGTTGTGCTCGCTAAAAATTTTTAGTAAAAATCATTCGATCATGCCAGATCTTCATATTTTCTTGTAAATCTTAGCACTTTAATAAGACTCTTTCCTTTTTTTCTTCATGTTGATTTAATTGTAACAATTTTTTCTCATTAGCATATTCCTTATCTCTTCAAGCTCATTTAATTGTAACAATCTTTTCTCACCAGCAACTTTTAAATGATAATTGAACTCTTTAATGCCCAATATGCTTTATGCTCAAGTTCAACTGGTAAGTGACAAGCTTTCCCAAATATTAGCCTGAATGGGGACATTCCTATAAGAGTTCTATATGCTGTCCTATAAGCCCACAAAGCATAGTCAAGTTTGGATGACCAATCCATTTAATTTATAGATTTTTCCATAACTCTTTTAATTTCATGATTGGATAATATAGCCAAACCACTTGACAAAGGATGATAAGCAGTAGCAATCCTATGGTTTATATGATATTTCTTTAACAATTTCTCCATTATGGCATTTCTGAAATGACTTCCCCCATTAGTTATGATAACTCTCGGCATTCCAAATCTGTAAAATATGTTCATTTTCAAAAACTTAACAACACACAATTTTTTTCCCTTTCGAGTTTGATTTGTTATTTCACAAATTAAATTAGATTGTGTCATGCTGCGCGTGCTCATTAATTTTCCTTATATTAATTAAATCTTTTTACTTTTAAATTATTTTTACTTTAAAAATCTCCACAAATTTAATAAAGACTTACCCTATCTATAGATCGACCTCTGTTCATTTTTAATGCTTGCACTAATAATGCGAGGTATTGGCTAAGTAGCTAACCCCACAGCTTTGTTTTTGAAGCTGCTGCAATGGTGTTTCCAACGCTCACTTTCTCCTGCAACCTGCCGACAAGCGACGATGCCCACATTATCGCTCTTACCATCAAGTTTGGAATCAGATTTGAAGAGCTTGAGGTTGTCCTTGGGAAAGACCAGTTCGTCATAATGAAGGTCACCACTCAAGAGGTTCAAGAACCATTTGCTGAGTTCATTTTGAACTGCCCTTAGGACTTCCCTTCTAACAAGAAGGTTAAGACTACTGCCACCACGACACCTACCAAGCCTACTATTCTCACTTCTGCTATGGGAAACGATGTCATGATTTTTGAAGCCCCGACTGAGGGATGGATTGTCCTGCCGTCAGTATTCAAAATTAGATCAAGTTTCAGAACTACACCGCTAACCTGAACTCAGAGGAGAAACCGCAACTGGAATAATCAGAGGGCTACTAAAGCCCAGATTTTTTAGAAAGTGCCTGTTGATGAAGTTCCTTACCAAGAGGAGTTAGGATTATTGGAGACCTATTCACTTCTGTAAGGGAGTAGGTTCCATCCCTTAATTGACACCAATGGGTATGAAAGTATCCAAAAGATTATCGCTACTTTACTGAAACTTCATGGACATGGTGGGGAAAGGAAGAAACCTGCCTCCATCACCCAAGCCAGTTCAGTTTTCCAGAAACTAGCTGCCAAAAAAGGATGTTCAGATGGTGAGTTACTTAAATGAGTGGGACGTGCAATATCCCCTCGCATGAAGAATGAAATTTTAAAGGACATCAGATCTGCTAGACCCTCCCAAAAATCAACTGAAGCTTTACCTACTAGCATTCCCGTCTGGTTCCGCCTGGGGAGCAGAGTTGATACCACCATTCATGATACTGATTTTACTGCCACTAGAATCACGGGTCGTCGACCAGTTAAGTCACATCTAGGTTCGAGAAATTTACGAACTACCAGTCATAAGGATGTTCTTAAAAATCTGAAGGATAAGACAAAGAGGTTATCCAGTACCGTATCTGGTCCACACCATGGGGAGTAAACTTCTCTTTAACATGCCAATGTTCCTACCAAGACACTCCGTCACGAGGCATCATCGTCAAAGAAAAGGGTATGGATACCTAAGGTCGTTGTACCAGTATGATCCAGTGAGTCCGCAGGGTAGAATCATGGAATAAGGAAATGGTCCAAAGTATCCAGCATGGTCGCAACAATTACTAGCAAGATGGAGGAACAAGTGGAGGAGGTCCAGTAAGGTCCTCCAGACCTTAAGACAATCTAAGAATCAATAATTGCAGAAAAGGTCAAAAAGCTCAAGGTCGAGATTTCTGAGTTAACTCGAGAACTTGGAGGTTCCATTGATGATAATGAAGATGTTAACTTCAATGATTACCTCGAATAAGATTTTATGAAAGTCCATCTCATCAAAACCAGAGCCACTGCATCTGCATGCGATTCTCAACCTCTCTTCGAAGAGAATACCATAGATGAGCTGCATAGGGCTATCTTCCTAAAGGATGAGCAAATCAGCCAAATGGAGAAAAGAGTGGAATAAATGGCTACTGCCATGACCGCCATGGCCACTGTTCAGGGACAGTCTCAACCCCCACAGCTAGCTTCCCCAAAAGTCAATCAACCGGAGATTATACACATCGTAGATGAAAGGAGGGAAGTCGCCTAAGGAAACATGGATGATCACCAAAAGGAAGATTCTCCATCAAGCGCCATGCCAGAAAAGGAATTTAAGCAAATTGTCAAACAAGTTCGGGAGGCCTTAACCCAATCTAAGGGTGGTGCATTGATTTTGAAGGGTAGACCTTATCCGGAGGAGTTCAATTTTGTACCCTACCCTAAGGGTTTTCTATGACCAAACTTTATGATATTCGATGGGACTGGAAATTCCAAGCAGCCTATAACACATTTTTTAACCCATTATGGTAATACTGGAGGTAACAAAGCTTTGCTCTTCTGACAGTTTGTTAGCAGCCTGTCAGGGATTGCTTTTGATTGGTATGTCAAATTACCCAACGGATCAGTCCAGATGTTCGCCGAGTTAGAACAATTGTTCATGAAAGGTTTGTCAGAGCACAACATCATGTGTGTATCAGAGATCTCGTAATAGAGAAGCAAAAGCCCAATGAGACTTTAGTGGACTACATTTTGAGGTGGATAAGCCTTAACATGAAATGTGAACCTCAGCTACGGTAAAATCAGGCAATTGAGATCTTACTCAAGAGCATCCATGGGCCAGTAGATTTCATGCTCAAGGTACTCACCATTAAATCCTTCGAGAAGCTACTCAGCAAAGCTAGAAATCTTCAAGAAGAAGTCAAACATATGGATTCTCATGAGAAGTCCGAGAAGTCCAAGATGACCAGAGTATTTGAAAAGAAAACTGGAACAGTGACAACGGTCAATAAAAAAAGAGCAGCTGATGAAGATACATGCAGAAAATTCTCACCAAAATTCTTGTCAGTCGTCATCGCAGCATGCTCAATAATAGACACAATAGTATGGCCAGTCTAGCCAGAAACTGCCTTAAGGAGGATCATACCGAACAGAGAACAGGAAAATGTCCATTGCAGAATGAAGAAACGTGGTGTACTCCTTCAAAGATGAAGCCATTCCCAAAATGTTTAGAAGTTTGAGTTCAGAATACCATATCCGAAGAAGTCTGAAGAGGTCGACAAGAAGGATCAACCAAATTATTGTCTATATCATAGATTGTTGGGACACACTATAGAGGAATGTTTTGTCTTCAAGAATTGGCTCGAGAAAAATCTTAAGGAAAAGAATATAACGATCTCAAAAGAATATTTAAGAGAACATTAAAAAGGTTCTATAAATATGATTTTGGCCGAGCCAATATCTACGATTGACCCGTATACTAGAAAAAATGTTTGGAGTACAGTCTAGAGTAAATCATCCAAGAAGATACTAAACCAAATCCAGAATGCATCAATACAAGCTTCCGTTCACAGTCTTCAACCTGCTAAGCCTGAGATGAAGATTTTACCAAAAGATCAATCATCGTCAAAGATAATAAAGAAGAAGAACACCACCACAAAGACTAATATCACGGGGGGAGGGGGGGTTAGGATAGGGGCTGCCTCTGCTAGATTAGTTGTCTCAGATTTGGGAAAGAAAATCCTAGAACCCTTGACCTTGTATGATTATCTTTTTGCCCCTCCGGGGTCTTATGTATATAATGATTATGATTTCGACTATGTTTTAACTATTTCTATGGATAACATAATCGAATGTGACCGATCTAGCTTCGATCTTGATTCCCAAAATGATCCTCAAATCGTGCTTGAGTCCGATGAACTTGTTAACAAGATTGAAGAAGACATCGACAGTACCGCTTATGACAGCACCGAGAGTGAGGAACCAGTCCTCGAGTGCCATGGTGCACCGCTTACTATTAGCTTGGATCAATCCAACAAAGAAGAAACACAGGAAGATTTGATAATGATATCTCAAGAAGAAGAAATAATAGAAGTAAACTTAAGGAGCGGGAAGGTATTATCCCCGAGAATAGCTCTGACAAATAAAGGAAAGGTATTAGTAACTTGAGAAGACCTACCTCCACCTCTGCCACCGGGAGAAACACATAACCAAGAGAAAATTGGAGGATCATACAAAGTGGATTACAATGTGCTAGCTCATCTTAGGAAGTTGACGGCCAAATTAAGCATCTACAACGCTATAATCCTATGAAAGGAGATAAGAGAGCCTCTAGTTACAGCTTTGCTCGACCCAGAGATTCTTTTAGCCCAGTTGGCCAGCACATCCTCGGATGAAGTTTGCTCTTTGAAAGAAAGAATAATCTGGGGTGACCTTCACAGATGAAGGCCTGCTCCTCGGTACCACCGACCATAATCATCCAATTTATATCTCTGTTAACAGCAACAAATTTGTATTATTCAGAGTCTTCGTAGATCTTGGAACATCACTCAACTTGATGAGTCTACGGACATTGGCCTATTTGGACATGGAAGCTCAAGAGCTTATGAACGATAAAATGATGCTTAGAGAATTCAACTAAAAGGGAGAGAGAGCCCTTAGATTAATTATATTACTCATGAAAGTTGGAGAACTAGTAACAACCGCTAAATTCCATATCATCAGTGTCGAGACCTCTTTCAACGCTCTACTGGGTCAACCATGGATTAACAAACACAACATGGTTCCATCGTCTCTACACCAATGCATTACGTACTACAAAGAAGGATAAGAACATTGCATTAAGGGAGATTTACAGCTATTTTCAGTTCATGAAGTTGGCATTCATGAAGACGCCGCTTAGTATTCAACTCTAAAAGAAATTATTTTTTCTCGTGAAGTTATGATAAATAAAAGTGAGGATTCAGATGAAGTACGATGGCAAGGCCATTCAACTCAGCTTCAAAATTCTTCCAACGCTCTTTCGAGACAAGTTGGTGGAAGTTCTTTTACTTTGTGCACCCGAGGTCGAGATTGGGGATGTGGACGAGCAAGAACGAACTTAATTGTTGAACGGAATAGGCCGACCATCAACATTGGTGATGCAAACAGTTCAGAAGATAAAATAATGATGACAAAACAGAAGAAACCTCAGCACAAGATCTCCTTAGAAGGCATGGAGAAAAGCAAATATGAGACAATGTATGATTGGATAAACCACTATATGAACACCATGGCCCTTACTCCGATTCTCACACAAAAGGTCTAGAGTTTAGAGGTCAAGGAGGTCCATAGCGCTGGTTCAAAGCCGATCAAATTTTATCGTGCTTCTACTTCTACTAATCTTGAAAATCATGTAAATTTGGATGATGGTCCTAATGAATAGTGGAATTGCCTTTTGGTTACTTTTCACCTTGTGTACAAAAATTAATTTAACAAAGGAACTTGCTAAAACAAATATCAAAAGATAAGTTACAACTTTTTTAAAAATTATGGAATATTAAAAGTTGAAATCCTAACTCAAAAGAGAGTCGCAGATTTAGTACAGTCGGACCAGTTGATGATTTAGAATTTTGCATGGTTGTTACCAGTGAATCAGAAGAGGACTACCTAGACATAGAGGATGACCCTACTGATCAACTAATATAAGATTCTCCGCTAGAATTTGAGGAAGAAATTAAATCAACTATTGATGAGTTAAAAGGAAATTAACCTCAGGGTAGAAGAGCAGCCCCGACCTACATTTATAAGTTCTTTACTCAACGATTAAGAATCTTTAGAATTGATCAAACTACTAACATAATTTAAAGATTGCGTCACATGGAGTTATGATGAAATGTCAGGACTGTCAGCAGAGGTTGCAGTTCTTAAGCTCGGGGTGGAAAAAGATATGACCCTAGTAAAACAAGCTCCAAGATGAATGCACCTTGAGATAGAATAGCAAGTCACTGCCGAGGCGAAGTAATTAATAGATGCTAGGTTTGTAAGAGAAGAGAAATACCCTACGTAGTTAGCTAACATTGTACCTGTTAAGAAGAAAAATGAACAAATCTGTGTATGTGTCAACTTCAGGGATTTGAACAAAGCATGTCCAAAGGATGAATTTCAGTTGCCAATACCAGAAATGATGGTGGATATTGCTTTGACACATGAAATTTTTTCTTTCATAGATGGGTCATCGGGGTATGATCAAATTAAGATGGCTCCAAAAGATGCATAACTTACAACCTTCAGAATGTCTATTGAAATTTTCTGCTACGCAGTGATTTCGTTCAGATTGAAGAATGCCGGAGCAACATATCAACAAGCTATAACAAAGATTTTTGATGATCGCATTCACAATCAAGTGGAATGCTTTGTGGATGATTTGGTCATCAAAAGTAAATGAAAAATAGACCATTTGCACAATTTGAGAATCGTTTTTGAACTGTTACGACGATATGACCTCAAGATGAATCCCTTAAAGTGCACCTTCAGCGTTGCCTCTGGGAACTTTCTAGGATTCGTTGTCCATCATCGGCGAATCGAGATCAACCCAGATAAGATTAAAATTATCTTGGAGATGTCTCCACCCAAAACCTTGAAATAACTACATTCCTTCCAAGGAAAGTTGGCATATTTGAGACGCTTTATTTCTATTCTCTCTGGTAGGTGTCAGCCCTTCTCTGCATTAATTAAAAAAGACGTCAAATTATTTTAGGGAGAGAAATACCAACAGGCCTTTGAGGACGTTAAATAATATTTAATGACACCTCCTGTTTTAGCAGCCCCTATCCTAGGGAAACCTTTAATACTTTATACCGTGTCCCTGGACGACTCTCTCGGAACCCTTTTAGGTCAAGTTAATGATGGGGGTAAAGAAAAGCACTCTACTACTTGAGTCTTCGTCTAATACCGATGCAGATAAGGTATCCACCTATTGATAAGCATTATCTAGCTATGATTTTTACCGCCCAGAAGCTCAGACACTACATGCTTTCTCATAGGATTACACTAATTTTGAAAGTTAATCCTTTGCAATATTTGATGACCTGACCCACACTCTCTGGAAGTCTGGCTAGATGGTCGTTGATTTTATTACAATTTGATATAACTTTTATTCCCCTCCATGCTATCAATGGATAAATTTTAGCATACTTCTTCGCTGCACACCCACTTCCAACTGGGTCCCCACTTAATGAAGAACTACCAGATGAACAGATATTTCAAATGGAATTCTCCAGTGCGCAATACTCAGAGATGTACTTCGACAGAGCTTCGTTAGTCAGAAAAGCTAAAGGAACATGCATGATTACACCAGGAAAAGCAGGGATTTGTTTATTCTTCATCATGTCAGATAAGGGTATGCTGAGGTTCTCGTACCACCTGACAGAGCCGTGTACCAACAATTAAGCAGAATATGAAGCTTTAATTACTAGACTGAAGTTAGCAATCTTGATGGATATAGCAGATATTGTCATCTATGGTGACTCACAACTCGTCATTCAACAAGTTGTTGGATAGTACAAGATTTTAAAATCATGGTTAGTAGAATACCACTGGTATGCCACGAAGCTGCTCGAGCAGATTCTAAATCTGACTTTCTACTGCATTCCTCGAGGAGATAACACACATGTTGACGCTCTAGCAAAACTTGCTAAGAAGTTGGCACGTCCTTTGGAGGATTCCGTTGACATCACAATATAGGGTAGACATGTTTTGTCTTGAGTAGACCTCAACAATTTACACAAGCTTAGAAAAGTGGAAGAAATAATGATTACAGTTGCCGATATCAATAATGATTTGCAAAAGCTATTAATAGAATATTTGCATACTGGAAAGTTGTCGGAGGACAAGTCAACAACACACCACATCACAAAAAGGGCTTGTCATATGCCCAAGTAGGAGATGTCCTCTACAGAAGATCATTTGACCAGATGTGGCTATGATATCTAAGCAGAGCCAAAGTACAAAACATTGTCAAAGAAGTACATGTCGAATTGTGTGGTGCTCACCAGTAAGACCCAAAAATGAAAATGAAGATCAAGAGACTCGAATATTATTAGCCAGCAATGATGTCCGACTGCATGGATACAACTAGAATATGTCACGAGTGCCAAGTGCATGGGGTGTTCTTACACCAACCTTCAAATGTTCTACACCCAACAGTCACCTCGTGGTCATTTGAGTGTTTGAGCAAGGGCATAATAGGTCCGATAGACCCTCAATCCTCAAAAGGACATATATTTATACTTGCCACTAAAGATTACTTTTCCAAATGGGCAGAGGCAATGCCGTTACGAGAGGTTACAGCACAGAACGTCCTTCAGTTCTTCAAAAGCCAAGTCATCTACCCTTTTAGAGTTTCACGTAGAATAATCTCCAACAATGCAACAGCCTTCAAGAGCACAAAAATCAATAACTTCATCAAACGACACTGGATAGACTGGAGATACTTTAGAATTTACTATCCTAGGGCAAATGGTCTGGCCGAGGCCTTCAACAAGACAATGGTACAGATTTTGAAGAAGACAATGGATGAAAATAAAAGAGATTGGCATAATAAACTACTAGAAGCTTTATGGGCTTACCGGACAACGTTTAGAACTCCCACTCATTGTACACCCTTCATACTCGTGTACGGGTCCGAGGCCGTACTACTGTTAGAGGTTCAGATGTCGTCTCTTAGTGTCGTTGTCGCCAATTAACTTACAATAGAAGCAAGTGCAAAACTTAGACATGAAGAATTAGAAAGTCTTGAAGGAAAGCGCTTAGAAGCACAACAGCAACTGGAGCTTTACCATGTGAAGATGATACAAGCTCATGACAAATTGCTCCGCCCAAGGACATTCAAAATTGGTGATCTCATACTTGTTCTCAAAATGCCTATTCTTGCACGTTGCAGGGTAGATGAAAAATTTGAGCCAACTTTGGAGGGACCATTTGTCATAACAAAAGTCTACTCAGGATGAGCCTACCAGCTGGTGGATTTCCGGGGTGAAAAACCCATGTTGTCGATTAATGGACGATACCTGAAGTTATACTACGCAGCTTGACATTACTTGAATTGAAATCTTGGAATTTAGATTATTTTGGGGTGATTTGTTTGACAAAACGTCTGTGACCGGGTCCAAAATTTTTTAATAAAATTAATCTCAATAAAATGAAAGACTTTTGAAAATTACATACTTTGATTTTCTTCTTTCTACCTTTTAAATTTGATATTCTACTAACTAAAACAATAGATATACATAAATAAACAATTTTCTCACCGATATAAACTAAAATTTTGCCTAATAAACACTTTATTTTATTCTTGTTCCCACTAGATTTCAGCTCACTAATGTATTTTTTTTGTCTTCTGCAGAGAAAATGTCAGGACAAAGGTTGATTTTTGCTTTTAAGGATGGCTGGAACCTCGCACTTAACAATGAAAGAGCGTCGCACGGCGGCATCATAGACTTTGACTTGGACTTCAGTCAAGTCGATAAAGACTATAAGGGTCCCCAAATGGATGTGTTCAGCCGTCGAGAAAAAGAAGGGCTACCATCGCTGTTGAAGATTGCCACCAGGGATAATTCCTCGCTTAAAGGGAAAAATGTGATAGTGCAGCAAGACACGATGGAGGGGACTAGTCACCTATCTTCTATGATAATTGCACCGACCAGAGGTTTAGTCACTGTCAATGTTGAAAGACTATTAGATGCAACGTTACGAAGAACTCAACGCACAAACGCCAACCACCGAAAACATAGAGCCTTCTTGCACAAAGAAAGAAGTCACTAGAAGGAGGCAGAGAGCTTGCTTACCTCATCCCTGAGGGGAAAATCTACAATCCAGGCATGAGAGAGACCTCTTCCAGCTTGCCTACCACAGAGAATGAGTCCGAGTTTGCTCCAGAGCCGGAGACACCAGGAGTTTTAGATGTTCTTTGTATAGGTTGCTCGACATGCAACATCGAGATTCCCACATGGACACCAGCTACAAGGGCATTTATAAAATGCTTGGATTGCAACGTTCTCCATCTAGAGTGTTACAGTACTTTGGAGGAGTATGCATCCACCGAGGATGGATTTTAGAGCACTGATCACCCAATGGGGGAGCCGTATATCCCATTAGATGCAGAGTCATATATTCCGCTGGAGACAGAGACAACACCAGCTTGGGTTCCTGTTGAAATTGAAATGAGGGAGTACCCTTAACAGCCACCGATCATCAGCATGACAAAATACTATAAAATGAGTAAAGTGACAAAAGGGAGTTTGAATTCTATGAAGAAGTTCAAGGAAGATTCATCAATATACTAGATGTCTTAGAGTTGTACACCACGGTCTTCTCTGAAAGTGATGAAAAAAGTATTTTTGACTGCATCTTTGATCTAAGAGATAGAGGTAGAGCAGGCCTTCTGATGGAAAGAACCTATTTTAAGCCATGGAAATGGATGCGTGGGAGGGGCAGGATCACTATACAATATGGGTGCTATTATAAATTCACCAAGGACAGACAAGGGAATCCCCTTGGGATTCTGAGGCACGATGAGGTGGATCCGCAACCTCCCATGATAAAATGGATGATCAAGAGAATGGTCTGATGGAGCATACTTCCACACGATTGCATTCCTAACAACTGCATCTTCAACATCTACCACGAGGGCGATTGCATTCCCCCGCATATCGATCATCATGATTTTATGAGGCCTTTTTGCACGGTCACTTTCATGAGCAAAAGAAACATTCTATTTGGAAAAGAAATTGATATCATTGGCCCTAGCGAGTTCAGAGGGTCCATGGAGATTCCACTACCAGTAGGTTCAGTGCTTGTTCTTAAAGGAAATGGAGCAGACACTGCCAAACACTGCATTCCAGAGGGATGACACCGTAGGGTATCCGTGACTTTCTGAAGAATGGATGATAGCAAAATGCCATACGAATTCCAATCAGATCCGAAGTTGGAAGAACTACTACCATACGAGCTATGAGAGGGTTGCATCTCTAAGCACATGCAAATGGAACTCTTATCCTGGAGTGTGGCTTAGTTTGTCAGCTCAATCAGAAGCTTGTCCCACCAGAGATGGACACTCAGAGGATACCATTTTTTACTGCATTTTGACACAGCAGATATGATGATATATGTATAGGATATGCTCAGCTTCTGATATGTACTTAGCATGAGATATTTTTCGATGTACTTTGATGCGATCAGCATGTTGTTCCTTTTGAGGCTTCTACCTTTACTCAATCTGTAACACTGACTGAAGAGGATTAATGAAATCTCTTTTAGAAGTATTGTTTGTTTTCTCAATTGCCCTTTGTGCGATGGATGAAAGCCACATAACCATACGTTGGTTCGGGACTACACTGAACAAAGAACAAAATAATAAAAACTTGATAATAATAAAATTCAATTAAAATACTCTCTTTTGAAAGAAACCAACCAAAAAATTTTTTTAATATAATAATATATTTTTATAATTAAATTTGATGAAAACAACAAGAAAAGAAAAAAAATCTGTTGAGTTTATTCTCTCGATTTCAAGGTCTTCTACTCTTTGCTCGCACAGTGCGACTATCCTCGTCTAACCTAATTCCCCTCACAATTCCTGCGGAATTTCACATGTTGCGTAAAATCTCACAAGGTTTCACAAATCTTTCTCACTAATACCTATCTTCACATGATACATATTTATGGACTCAACACCACAAACTTTCTGCACTACCTTTCTGTTCTTAAACCAAGTACTGAGACACTAACCTCCTTTCCACTATCTCATGGGTTGGATTTCTGCCACAGAGTTTTCCTTACTAATGTGACTCAGCCTTCTGAGATTGGTATAAGACCCCCTTGAATGGGACCACGTCATCCAATTCTTTACACATATCTTCGAGATAGGAGTAAGACTCCCCTGAATGGAGCATCACATCTTATTTTCAACTTTTTGATATTGGTATAAGACTCCTTTTAATGGGACCACGACATCCAATTCTCTACATATATCTTCAAGATAGGACTAAGAATCCCCTGAATGGAACATCGCATCCTATTCTCAACCTTCTGAGATTGGTGTAAGACCACCGTGAATGGGACCACAACATTCAATTCTCTACACATATCCTTGAGATAGGGGAAGGACTCCTCTGAATGGAACATCGCATCCTATTCTCAACCTTTTGAGATTTGTATAAGACCCCTTTGAATGGGACCACGGCATCCAATTCTCTACACATATCTTCGAGATAGGATTAAGACTACCATGAATGGAACATCACATCCTATTCTCAACCTTCTGAGATTCGTATGGTATAAGACCCCTTTGCGTGGGACCACGACATCCAATTCTTTGCACATTTCTTCGAGATAGGAGTAAGACTCCCCTAAATGGAACATCGCATCCTATTTTCAACCTTCCGAGATTGGTATAAGAACCCCTAGAAAGGGACCACGACATCCGATTCTCTACACATATCTTCGATATAGGAGTAAGATTCCCCTGAATGGAACATCACATCCATTCTCAACTCTCTGAGATTGGTATAAGACATCTTTGAATGGGACCATGACATCCAATTTTGTACACACATCTTCGAGATAAGATTAAGACCCGCTTTATAAGAAAATGACATCCTACTCTCAACTTTTGAGGTCGATACCTAAATGTCGACTTACCTTTCCGGGATTGATACCTAAATTTCAATTCCCATCTCGGGGTCAGTGCCTAAATACTGATTCCTGTCACCATTAAGCACCTGAAATTTGATAACTTGAAGCTCACACTCCAATCCTCTGCGAGAGTTTCTACTTTTTGATTTCAATCAGATATGCACTTGCCAATTCCTCAGCGGGAACAATTAGCACTTAAATTCTATGCTCCTTCTATGTCTGTTGACTTATGAGTCTATATGGTCTTGTTGATCTCGTTGGTCAACACCAATACGCACGGTGTGCTTGCCCAGTACACCACACCTATTGGGGGTAGATTTGTTGACCTGACTTTTGGTTGAGGTTTAGCTTCCCTCTTTAGTTGCCTAAGGTCTAGCCATAGGACTTTCCTGTCGACTATTCTTAGAAAACTAGAAAAGGAACCCTCACCATTAGAAATTCTAAACTCCTCCTTGCTCGACTTGAAGTGCCACATATTGGTCCTAACATCTAGCACTTAGCAGGTGTGGTTAGTACGAAGGATCTCAAAGAGAGTTCTCATAGGACTGCTTGACCTTCGGGTTGACCCTAGGTGTTGGTCTAAAATTAGTTCAGCCACTTACACTCACTTTCACCCACAATCACTAACAAACCCTGAACCAAAAATTGTTGACTTTGATCGCTTGATCTTTTCGGGGACTCATGTAGATGGTCCCATAAACCCACTAGCCCTAGGCTAGGGTTTAGCTAAGACCAGTACATATACGACTCAAATAGAGATTTCATTGGTCCATGGCTCATATGAGGTGGTTGGTACCCCAATTCTACCAAAATGTCCAACTTGACATTTTGCCCCTAAATCCACCAAAATTACCTAAATGCCCTTGGAACCCTAAATTTGGTGAAAATCCTCAAATTCACCCAAAATACCTAAATTGGTTCAAAAATCATTTCAAATCATTTTAAAATACCCAAATTGCCCAAAGCCACCCTTGCTCGACTTGAAGTGCCACATATTGGTCCTAACATCTAGCACTTAGCAGGTGTGGTTAGTACGAAGGATCTCAAAGAGAGTTCTCATAAGACTGCTTGACCTTCGGGTTGACCCTAGGTGTTGGTCTAGAATTAGTTCAGCCACTTACACTCACTTTCACCCATAATCACTAACAAACCCTGAACCAAAAATTGTTGACTTTGATCGCTTGATCTTTTCGGAGACTCATGTAGATGGTCCCATAAACCCACTAGCCCTAGGCTAAGGTTTAGCTAAGACCAGTACATATACGACTCAAATAGGGATTTCATTGGTCCATGGCTCATATAAGGTGGTTGGTACCCCAATTCTACCAAAATGTCCAACTTGACATTTTGCCCCTAAATCCACCAAAATTACCTAAATGCCCTTGGAACCCTAAATTTGGTGAAAATCCTCAAATTCACCCAAAATACCAAAATTGGTTCAAAAATCATTTCAAATCATTTTAAAATACCCAAATTGCCCAAAACCACCCAAAATTACCAAAATACCCCGAAAATTGCCAAAATTACAAAAAAAACACTTAGAGCCCCAAACTTTACCGAAACACTCAAAACCAATCCAAATGTCTACAAAGAAAATTGGAACCCTTCAATTGAACCCAACTAGGCTAATTTGACCATTTTGACCAAAACCCCCAAATTGACTTTAAATGCCCAATTTCCCCAAATTCACCTCAAATGTCCATTAATTTGGCACCAATTCCCCTCAATTTCAATCCTAAACTCAAATTCATCTTTCACATGACCAATCTAAACCAAATCCAAGCCTAATTGGCCCGTGCTTTGAGCTCAATTTTGATCTAAGTCAAACTCCCAATTTTGATCTTATGACCTAATCTTACCTAATTGAACTCCATAGCCTACTTGATTTGCCCCAATTTGAATCCTAAACTCTTCACAACAATCCTACACATCAAATTTGACCCTTAATTGGTCTTGGTAAAGCCTCAATTGCACTCAATTTTTATCAAAGTCCAAAAATTCCTAAATTTACGCCAAATTGGCTATGTCCCCAAATTTCACCAAATTGATTACCCTAACCCCAAAATTGACACCCAATTTATGTTGAAAACTCTTCGTGACATTCCTATGGACTATTTCCAACCATCAATTTGGACTTAGCTCAAACTTAGCCTAACCTAGACCCAAGTGTAGTCCAACTTGTCCAAATTGACAAAATCCTCAAAATCCTTCAAATTGAGCTTCCAATTGAACTCAAAATTACTTCAATCCTTCACCAAATATCTTCATAACAATCATCTGCACAATGTTGATCAATCAATTGGGCTCAAAGTCATGGCTAGCCTAACCCAAAACCAAATTTTGTCAATTTGGATCCAAATTGGACCCATACACCAAAATTGACCTAGCCATGTTAAATTGATCAAGGCAAGACCTCTACAGCCAACTTTTGGACCTTAGTGACCAAGCTAGACTCACTTAACGCACCCTAGATGAGCCATGGAGCAAAGTTCCCCTAAATCAAGAATTTTGTTTCCTAAATTGCTTAAGCCAAAGATAGCTTTGCCAAAACCTATCTCCAGCCCAAATTAATTATTGTGACAGATTCCTCTGAAGTTCCTAAGCCACCTAAGCACCTCCCTTATCATGGCCAGCCACCCTAGTCACCAGAGGTGCTAAAACCGAGACCCCCCATGCCTAAGTTTAAACCCAATTTCACCCATCCAATGTGTCTGGCTTTGATTGGAGTTTAGCATCTTGAAGCCCTCCAAGTAAGCTCCACATTGCACCCAAATGAAGGCCACGACAGCCACCCCAAGTTGTTTTACTTAAACCCCTCTTCCATGGCTAAAAGGGGACCAGAAAAATTTTCTTAAGGGAACCCTATTAAAACTATTTCCAGAGCTCCTCCAAGACTTCACAACCTCATTGCAACCATTCTTTGACCATCTTCCCCATCACTTAAGCTTAATTTTTGAGCTCAAAATCAGGGAAAAATTTGGCCTTCCTCAAAACTCTCTCAAACCCTAAATTGATTTGCTCTTGAGCTTCACCAGATCAAGAAAGGAAGATCCCCATCAAAATCCAACCTATCCTTAGACTAAGGTCGCTCCACCCTTTGATAAAACTCATACTTAGAGCCTTCATTAAAGGACATAAACACATCTGTAAGGTTTGTCAGACTCCAAAGAAGCTTCCATAAGCACCCAATCGAGGCCTTACCTCTTGGACAAAGGTATAACTCACTAACCCTAATTTTTGGCTCAGTTTAGAGCTTTTTTAAGAAAACTTGCAATTCATAGCAATTTAACCATATTGATGTACTCGTCTTGAGTAGATTAAGGGGTAGAAACAAACCCAAATTGATTTGGTTGAGTTTGGGCTGATATCTTAGGGTTTAAAGTTGGATGGTTCACGAGTTTTGGCTATCGGGGATGATGATGGAGAGTTGTATGATCGAGCGTGTATCGGATGGACGGACAAGATCAAGCCAGATAGAGCCTTCGTGCATGAATAGCGAGATGCATGACAGCGCCAAACCAAGAAGTGACACGTGGCATTTCAGGGAGGACAAGGATGACGCGGCGCGTGATTGGGATAAATAGAAAATTAAGACTTTTTCTTAATTAAATAAATAAATAATTTTTAAAAATTCATTATTTTTCATAAAAAAATCATAAAAATAAAAGAAAAATACTCTCTTGCTTAGTGAACAGAGGAGAATAATGTGGACTAATAATAAAAATTATTTTTCAAATATATTATTTTTAATGAATTAAATACACTCTGTGGTATTTTAATTCTCCATGACTTAAAATATTTCACAATGACTTGAAATTTTAAGGGTTTATTTCCCATCACAAAAAAGATGTTCTCAGATTTTTCTAAGGTCAGAGAGCATCCCTATGATTCTAACCTTAATTTTAAAGCTAAGGTGACCATTTTGACTTATTTTAATTATATAAATAAAAACATCATTTGAAAAATTATGAGAACAATTTTAGTAGGTTTCCTCTAGTCAGAGAAGTCTAATAAAAATTTTGTGATGCTTTGAATCATTTTGTGAATTTCTATACTTAATTAAATGCATTTATCTTATATTAATTTATGTAAATTATACACTTATCAAATATTGAAAAAATCACTTCTCCATTGTCCATAAAAATCATAATTATTCACTGTAAAAGTATCAAATATATTTAACTTAGTCTAAGCATTAAAATGGATTTTTAAGGATGCCTTTCCTTTTTTGTATAATAATAATTATATTAAATTAAATATGCCTAAGAAAATCATGAAAATTATTTCTCTGGGTTCCTTGTGATCAGGGGCATCTTATAAAAATAAAACCCATTTTTGTAAAAATATTTCACTTTTAAAATATATTTTAAATGAAAAGTAATTAAAATTTTCAAAAATACAAAAATGGTTCAAAAAGAGTGGGAATATCTCTTGATCACTTCAAATTTAATTGGACATTTTCCCTAATTTTTTTAATTTAAAAATAAATTTTTTAAAGGCTTAAAAATGAAATTTTCATGTCCTCCCATTAAAATAATCATAATAAAAAAATTAAAACTCACAAAAATATAAGATTTGATTCTCTGGGTTTTCTAAATTCAGAGAAGAATATTAAAAATATAAAAATGATTTTTTGCAATTAAAATATTATTTTCTATTCAATTTAATCATTGAAATTGATTAATAAATAAATAATAAAAATAGAAATTTGATTAAAAAAATCATGATATTTTGTCTAAGTGTTTTTTTTTACCTTAAATACCCTTTAATATTGTTTTTTCCCAAATATAAATTTTAATTTGGATAATGAAATAAATTAACTTTTGAATATCCTATCTTTTAAATTTAAATGATTATCTAAATTAAATCAAAATTTTGAGAGGTTCACATGTTCTTCTCTAAATATTGTAGTTACCTCATGGGTATGACACTCTAAACCCTCGAAGTTATTTGAGTTGTGTCTAAAGAGTTATGAGGTGAAGTGCCTAAAGAGCAAAGTGGTAACTTTAAGTCTTTGGTGCCTTAATCAAAATTATGGATTAACTATAGAAAAATGGGTAATTTTGATCTTAACAAGCATATTTGGATGATTGAAATACAATGGGACTAAAAGGTAGAAACCCACTCACCACTTGCTCCCGATTTTTTATATGTAAGGATTTATGAAGTTGACACCACTACAGCGCCAAAAACTTGATCTTTGTTTGAAAATTAAGTTGTTTAAAATATATGTTTAATTATAGGCAATTAATAATGAGATTCTACGCAAGTTACGTATCGTTATCAATTAATAAAGGACTTTCTATTTAAGCATCAAATATCAATCCCATAAGGAAGGTGTAAATTGGTAATGATAAGTTTTACTAGGAAATTTATAGAAAATTAAACAAAATCACTGTCACTAATTTCGAATGGTGAGATGTTGTTAAAACTAAAGTACTTAACTATTAGCAAAAATAGAAATGCGAAGTTTAAAAGCTAAATTTCAATCTACTAACTATGTTTTCTTAATGACAATTTCTTATGTGAAAAATCATCCTTCCCACTACAATGAGGTTATGGTGAAATAAGATGAGGTAAATGGTTATAATATATGTTGTGCCAAATAGGAACAATTATAATTCTCTATCATGATACAGTGCATAGAAAATCATTGGCTAATCCTAAGTTTGGTCTCTAAATCTGTAGCTAGGCTAGGAGGATACCGGCACCCACTCCAGAGCTCCCACACACCTTCACCTGAAAGCTAACTCTCGTTTTAGTTTATGAACACTAAGACTGAATTGAGGATTTTAGCCTGTCACCCTAAATATTCTCCAATTCTACACCCAACAAAGAATATTTCCCTATTTATTTGAACTTAATTCCATGAACGAATTTCTCCTACATGAAATCAAATATGATCCTCACTCTATTGTAGAGCTTATACTTCATTTCCCGGATCATATGTTTCACAACATATTTTAACAATTTAATTGGCCAGATCGGAATGTAAACTAAGTTCAGAGTTGAAAAATCATCACAGTTTATTTTATATTTTAATATTGACACATCATATTTTCTCTTCATTTCACCATATCTCGAAGTGGGGGGGAAAATAGAGAGAACTACTCAGAATTCATGAGAAAGACACAAAAAAACATAAATTTTATATATAAAAGAAAGTTCATACAATACTAATAAATAAACAAAACTTATGTGAAAATCTTGCTCAAAGCAAATCCTTTGTGGCATTTCATTAGAAATGCTGCAAGAAGATATTTCTCACTTTCTCCTCTCCAACACTCTTATAGAAAGTTTCACACTAAATCTCACCACACAAACTCTAAACTATAAAATAAAAATCACTAATTGAATCCAATATGGTGGTGGAATGAAAATGGATTATGAAGAATGGAAAAAATAGAGCGTGATGGAACGTTTCAGAGAGAAAAGGAGTCCCTTTCCTGATGAATTTTGGCCCCATATAAAGCCCAAGGACGGTTCTCCAAGAGTTGCCTCCAAAAACTCATCAAAAATCATTCAAATACATCAAACCTTCTAGAAACAGGGGTTGAACCGCCTTTGGCGCCATCGATGCTAGTCTTGGCGTGGTTGGCGCTGAGTACTTCTTCAAAAACGTCATTTTGACTCCAAATTTCATCCTTTTTGCTTCCTTTTTGCTTTAAGTCCTAAAAATCAATAACTTGCATGAAAACATCAAAATACCTTCCATTAAGGTGCAATATCACCAAAAATAAGTATAAAATATGTCTCTAACAAATACATATATTTTTGGTGTATCAAAATCCCCCAAACTTACATGTTACTTGTCCTCAAGTAACTCCACTACATAAAAATATGACTTATGGTAAAGAATTTAACTTCTAGACTTCCATATTTAGTTTCTCTAAACATAATAGTATAACTTAAGAAAAATTCAAAACAACTCCAGTTAATACTAAAGGTGCTAGGATATTCAATAATTAAGTCTAAGATTTCTGATCCTCTATTTCTTTCAAGAAAAATTGCAATTTGTCATATTAAATTCACTTAGAAAATTTATATGAAAAATAACTTCATAAGTCTTTATTAATCATTAAGCTAATACTCCAACAAAAGTTTAGAAAAATGTGTACTTCATAAAACTTTATTAATAATTAAGTTAACATTAAAATAAAAAGTTTAGAAAATGTGTCACCAAACTTTTTCCTTAAGTTGATTCAAGTGAAGCCAATTTTTAATTAGGCATCTCCTCAAGCTTCTCCCCACATCTTTTGTTTTTTACTTTTCAGAATCATTTTCAATCCCTTTTTTCCTTTTCTTTCTTTTTCTCTTTTTTTTTTTATGTATGTGAGGATTACCATATCTAGATAGCTTTTAATGATTTTGAACTTCACTATCTTCTTCTTAAAGTTAAAAACTTTTTACATTTCTTCACTTAAAAAAATTTTATTAACTTAAAAATTACATAAAGTTTAATTCTTTTCTTTTTACATGAATCTTTTAAGATTTCTAATACTTCAAAAATAAAAATTCCTTTAATTAAAATAGAAAAATATTGTCTTATTCTCTTTTACCAAATATATTAGTCTATAAAATTAATCTTTTTTATTGAAAATTTTCTACTTAAATTTACTGTACATTTAGAAACTTAAGTATAGTTATATAAAGTTAACCCCTAATACCAAAGGTCATGTTAAATTCAAAATTTTTTGGAAATATAGTTAAGTGACGACAAATAAAACTAAGTTCCCTCTTTTCTTTTTTTAAAATAATTTTTTCTCCCCCCTAAACTTAAATTTTTTTTTAAAAGATTTACATGAAGAACTTTTATAAATGAAAGGGTGAAAGAAAGCATTAAATACATAAAGAAAATTCATACCTGTTGAAGATTCTGATTTTTACAAATAAATTTTAAATACTGCAGGTGCTAATATGAAAAACTATAAGGCTTAAAACATTAAATTTCACATAATATATATAAAATTTGCTGAGAAAGAGTTAATTACAATACATATAACAAAGTGCTGAAACTGACAACAGAACTAAACTAAATTCTAAAAATGAAAGCAGTTTTACACATTACAGTTTCACATTACAACGTAACAATAGAGTCTCAACAATATCACAAAACAAACAATACAATCACAAAGTACAACATAAACAAATAAACAAACAAAAAGATCACCATTCATCATCTTTTTCATCATTAACATATAACTTCTGCTACTGATATGGAGTATAAACAGGGTGAATAGGAAACTGAACAATATGATCACCACGCAGGTATTTCACTAAAGCATCATCATAAGCAGCATCATATTCAAACTTCTGGAAAATCAGATCATCTATATGATCATTTCTAGCCTCCATGTTCTGCATCCTATGATACATTCTCAAAATATCTCCCTGTTGAATCATCATATGGTCCAATAACTCCCTGTTACTGGGGTCACTTGAAGTAGGCTCACTAAAAGTAGGGGTCTTAAAAGTAGAAGGAATATCCCTGACCTTACTTCCAGATCTCCAATCAACATGGGACTGATAAATCTTAATGTTTGCAGGCCCAATCGTTCTCTGAGGCTCAATCCTCTCCTCATTAGGTTTGAAATTAGCTCCTGCATGCTCACAAAGTTTATAAATGAGAGCAAGGTGTACCAATCCACCAGTGGTCTCTCCCAAAGCAATAGATTGAGTGTTCATATAAATGATAGAGCCTACATTTATATCCATCATTTGCTGAATACAGTTGTTCAGGATGGCTCTATCATTGGTCACTTCACTTTGATGGTTTGTTGGAATCATCCTCCTAGAAATAAAATAATGTCGAGCCTTAGATATTACATTTAACATAGAAAGGAAAAAGTTGACATTAACTCCATTCATTACTTTCCAAGCCCCTTTCTCACTAGTCAAAAAAGAAATAACCACATCTAAGGCCTCATTTATGGTAGGAATGAATGATACTGGCATCTATAAACATCTTCTAACTGATAAAACTCATTTATTTTTTCTTAGAGTAAACTCTACCCTTTTTCCTCGAACAAAAAAAAAATCTTCAAAAGCTTCCGGAAAGTCAGCAAAAAATTCCATAACTATCCCAGCTTGGCAGTAAAATAGCAGAAGTTTTCCCACTGCCGAGCGATAATCAATCGTTCAACTTCTCCTCCCAAATTTTTGAAACCTCGATCCAGAATCACTTTCTTATTTTCTTGAAGATTAGGAAATCAAGCACTAGCTTTAAAGATAACAAACTTTTTGCTCATCATATTCTATTTTCCTTTTGCTCGATCCGGGTGCCATAGGAAATCTAGAAAAAATTGAAAAAAATTTAAATAAATTCTAAAAGTTAAAATGCAAAGCACTTTAAACTTAAATCCACTAAGTAAAAGTTTTTCGTCAAGCATTTTCTCAAGATCTCTAAAAAAAATAAAGCTTTCGGATCTAGGCAATGTGAGAAAAATCTTTCGTGAAAATAAAAAAAAAAAATTTACTTTAAAGTGTTGGTCTTACCTAGAGAAAATGAAATCTAAAGTTCCTTTACCGCTAAATCACCTCAAATCTGCCCAAAATCAAGCCCTAGGTGTGAAAACCGAAATTTGAAGGTGAATTTAGGGGTAAAAATGCAGGTTTTGCGATGAAAATCACTAATTAAAGGGGTTATTACTCCTCTCGGGTTGAAGTCGCCGTCAGCACTCATGCCAGTGTCGTTGGCGCTGAATGCCCGAAATTCACTATTTTGATTTTTTTCTAATTTTCAATTCCTTTTTAATCTACTCCAAAGTTTTTTTAGTAGATTTAAACACAAATTTTTATCTAACAATAATTCACAAATAAACATTCACAAACAATCATTTTCACAAACAACAACAAACTAACTTTTATATATGAAAATACACTTTTTACAAACACATTTCACAAATCACACATTCACACCTATTAAGCAAACTAATTATAAATCAGCGTCAAAATCAAACCAGAACACTAAACGCTGAAACAAAATTATACACATAATCAATGTTCAAAATTCTAAAACAAAAACAAACCAAACCAAATCAAATTAAATCCACACAATTACATCAAATACATAAATATTCTTAAGTAAGTAGAGAATCCAAATTCTTCAGTCATTCCACTTCATCTTCAGTGCTTTCGCCTCCTTTAATATCTCTCATGAATTGGTAATGAACATATAGGTTGTAGAAGGATTGGTACGTGAATTGATTTGTCAAATTTTATTCGATCCACCCATTTTCTTTAAACATCCAAACTAATCCAGCATCAAAAGTTCCAGCATGATCAAAATTTTCTTTCATTCTCCAATCTAGGTGATCAAAAAGGTAATTAAGATCTCCCACTGCATTCATAATACTCTGAAGTTCCTTTTCAATTTTCTTCAATTTCTTCTCCTAAACAAGCGAACTTCTTACTGTCGGTGGCATTAATGGAGTTGAAGCATGTGAAGAATGATCCATAATAGCATTTAGTGCTTCATTTCCATTACCAACATACTGATCATCAATACGAATCATGGGCTCCCATGGTAGTACAACTTTTTCCCACCTTTCATATGGCACTTGAGATTGACTGCAAATTAGAAAAATTGTAGAAGGATGCCCAAGTCCATAAATTGGCTCATTCATAATGATACTCATAACAGATTTAAATATGATTGATCCTATACCAATAGGTTTTTCCATTTGAATACAATAGTTTAAAATAGCACTTTCCTTGGTGACTCTGCTAATTTTCATAGTAGGGAGAAATTTTGCACAAATAAAGAAATGCCACTGCTTTGATATTAGATTAAGTGATGAAGCAGGAAAACTAATATATCCTTCATCTCGTACTTCCCACATATTACTTTCATCTGTCAGAAAAATATAAACATCTTGCATCAAATCTCACATAGGAATGAAATTTGTATAATGATAGATTGGAACATTTTCTATCATATACAATTCATTAATCCTCGCAGGAATACATGGTACAGCCTTACATCGTACGAAGACAACTTCTTGGGTAATTCCATGTAGATTTGCATAGAACTCTTTCACTACAGGCACAACAACCACAGCGGTAGTGTAACATAGAACTTCCCATCGCCTTTACAAAACGATCTTGTTAACTGGAGCACTTGGATTGATCAATCCATGATTAACAAATTCTCTCTCCTTGATTAATCTCTTCTTCGTAATAACTTTATCTTATAATCTCTGCGCGTCAAAACTAATAAATGTTCTTCTATTGAAAACTCCATACCTTGTAGTATTTCTGAAATTGGAAGCAATGGAATTTGAAAATAGCAAGTTTCTCGGCGTCCTAGGAAGTTTTTAGTACTTTAAAAGCACCTCCTGGCGGTTATTATGGACCAAAATCCCGCCAAAGTCCACCAGAAGTCGTTGAACCTTCAAACCGCTTTCAGCGCCGTCGGCGCTCCCGATTGGCACTGCTGGCGCTGAGGTCCATTTTCTTGGGCGCTGTCGACGCCAGTGGCCAAAATTTTGCGACTTTCATTGTTTCGTTCAACTTAATTCCAACTTTTCTCTAATATAAATATTTAACTTAATTGATAATAAATGCAATTGTGTAGGATTATTATCTATTAATATATAAGACACTTATCAAACAAAATAATAATACATAGACATATATGTATGGGTTTCCTCCCACAAAGCACTTGATTTAATGTCGTCAGCCCGACACACCATTTGTTTAGTTGGGTTGACTTAACATTAAAACTTCTTTAAATTAAGGTCTGTACCCTTCATAATAAGGTTTTAGACGATGCCCATTAACTTTAAATACATTTCCAGTGTTAGGATCTTTAATAACAACAATTTCATAATGATAAACTTTAATCACTTTAAATGGTCCTAACCATCTAGATTTTAGTTTTCCTGGAAACAATCTCGATCTTGTATTATATAATAGAACTTCTTATCCAAGTTCAAATTTCTTCTGAATAATCTTTCGATCATGTCATATTTTCATTTTTTCTTTATAGATTTTTGCATTATCATATGCTTCAATTCTTATTTCCTCAACTTCATTGATTTGCAATAATCTTTTCTCACCAGCATCTTTTAAATTAAAATTAAATTCCTTAATAGCCCAAAATGCTTTATGCTCTAATTCTACTGGTAAGTGGCATGTTTTCCCAAATATCAGTCTGTATGGGGACATTCCTATAGGAGTCTTATAAGCAGTTCTATATGCCCATAATGCAGTATCTAGTCTAGCAGAACAATCCAATTTATAAGAATTGACAACTTTTTTTAAAATATGTTTAATTTCACGATTTGATATCTCTATTAGACCGCTAGTCTGAGGATGATAAGCAGTAGAGAATCTATGCATAATATCATATTTCTTAATTAATATTTTGATTCTCTTATTCTTAAAATGAGATCCTCCATCAGTAATAATTACTGTTGGCATTACATATCTTGTAAAAATATTTTTAATTAAAAATTTAGAAACACTCCAAGCATCACACCTAGATACAACAATAGCTTCAATCTATTTGGACATATAATCAACAACAAGTAATATATATAAGTTTCAAAATGAAGGTATAAATGGTCCCATAAAATCTAATCCCCACATATTAAAAATTTAAACTTCCAATGTGTAATTTAGAGGCATTTCATTTCTTCTAGAAATATTTCCTACTCGTTAACATCTATCACACATTTTAATATAGTCATTAACATTTTTAAAAATAGTAGGACAATAAAATCCAGCTTGCAAAATGTTATATGTAGTTCTATTTGTTCCAAAATGTCCTCCAAATTCAGAATCATGGCATCTTTCAATTATTTGTTGAGTTTCTTCAAAAGGCACACATCTTCTAACAATTATATCTTTACAATGTTTATATAAATATGGGTTATCCCAAAAATAGTCTTTTAAATCATATATAAATTTCTTTAATTGTGGATTTTTCATATCAGGTGATAAAATATCACTTACAATATAATTCACTATATCAGCATACCATGGTGCATCAATTTCATCAATACTATAAAACTGTTCATCAGGGAAATTTTCTAAAATTTCATTTACAAAATTAGTTAGTATTTCTATTTCTATCCTAGACAAATGATCAGTTATTTAACTATCATTTCCCTTTCTATCAATCACAGTAAAATCAAACTTTTGCAATAGAAGTATCCATTTAATTAATTTTCTCTTAGCATCCTTCTTTTGCATCAAGTATTTAATAGCAGAATGATCTGTATGCACTATACATTTAGTTCCAATTAAATAAGGTCTAAATTTATCAACGACATAATCAATAGCTAATAACTCTCTTTCAGTAGTAGTATAATTAATTTGAGCATCATTTAGAGCATTACTAGCATAATATGTAACTTTAAAAACTTTATCGTATATTTGTCCTAATACAGCCTCAATAGCATAATCACTAGTATCACACATTATTTCAAATGATTTTTCCCAGTCAAGTGATACTATTATAGGTGCAGTGACTAATTTTTTCTTTAATAATTCAAATGCTTTTATGCATATCACATCAAAATCAAATTTCTTATTTTTTCTAAAAGTTGACATAGCGGCTTAGTTATTTTTGAAAAAATTTTATGCAGCGCCTGTAAGAACCAGCAAGTCATAGAAAACTTCTCACCCCTTTAACATTAGTAGGTGGTGGTAATTTTTCTATAACTTGGATTTTTGCAGGATCTACCTTCATGCCTTTTTCAGAAATTTTATGCCCAAGCATAATACCTCCTGCAACCATAAATTAACATTTTTCCCAATTTAATACTAGGTTGACTTTTTCACATACTTCCAGAATTTTTTCTAAATTATTAAGACATAACTCAAACAAAGTCCTAAATACAGAAAAATCATCCATAAACACTTCCATTCCATGTTCTATAAAATTGCTAAAAATTGACATCATGCATCATTCAAATGTTGCAGGTGCATTGCATAGTCCAGAAGGCATTCTACAAAAAGCAAATATTTCATATGGGCTTGTAAATGTTATTTTCTCTTGATCTTTCAGAGCAATTAGAATTTGATGAAAACTGGTATATCCATCTAAAAAGTAATAATATTTATTTCCAGTCAATCTATCCAACATTTGGTCTAGAAAGGGTAAAGGAAAGTGATCTTCTAGGGTGGCCATATTTAATTTTCTATAGTCAATACAAATTCGCCATCCAGTAACTTGTCTTATTGGTATTAATTCATTTTTCTCATTTTCTTCAATCGTCACTCCTCCATTCTTCGGAATACAGTGAATTGGGTTAACCCAAGCACTATCTGAAATAGGATATATAATTCATGCATCTAATCTCTCTTTTTTAACAACTTCTTTCATTATTGGGTTTAATCTTCTTTTAGGATCAAGTTTAGGTTCATATTGTTCATCTAATAAAATTTTGTGCATACAAATTGAAGATTAATTCCTTTAATAACTGCTAAAGTCCATCCAAAAGCCTTTTTATACTTGTTCAACATTTTTATCAACTTTTGTTCTTGAATTTCAGTTAACTCAGAAGATATAATAATAGGCAATGTAGATGACTCTCCTAAAAATACATACTTTAAATGGGCAGGTAATATCTTTAATTCAAGTTCAGGTGGTTTAATAATTGAAGGAATAAGATTTTTACTATTGTTTTCCAACAAGTCTAACATTTCAAATTTGCCCTGAATATAATCCAAATCTTCTCACTTTTATTTCATCTTCATTCTCAAAAATTTTTCCTTGCTTTAATTTATCTTCACACTCATTCTTAAAACTATTCATTACTCCGATAATCAGTTACTTCCATCCTAAAACATTCATTATCTTTTTCTGTTGCAGAATATTTCATAGCTTTTGTTAGATTGAATTTTACTTCTTGATCATTAACTCTCATTATTAATTCTCTTTTTTACACCTATTGCAAGATATGGTCCTCCTAAAATAATAGGAATCCTTTATCTTCCTTCATATTCAATACTATAAAGTCTACAGGAAAAATAAATTTATCCACTTTTACTAATACATCCTCTATAACTCCTTTAGGAAAATAAATTTATCCACTTTTACTAGTACATCCTCTATAACTCCTTTTGGATAAGTTATTAATCAATCAGCTAACTGAAGAGTTACAGTAGTAGGGGAAATTTCTCCCAAATATAAACGTTTAAAGATCGATACAGGCATAAGATTGATACTCGCTCCTAAATCACATAAAGCTTTTTCTTAGAACTTTTCTCCAATTGCACAAGGTAAGTAAAACTACCAGGATCTTTTAAATTTTCAGGAAGCTTTTTCTGAATAATAGCACTACACTCTTCACTGAGTGCAACGATCTCATGATATGTAAACTTCCTTTTCTTATTTAGTACATCCCACTCTTCACTGAGTGCAATGGTCTCATGATCTGTAAACTTCCTTTTCTTATTTAGTACATCCTTCATAAATTTGACATAACTTTGCATTTGTTCCAAAGCTTCAACAAAAGGGATATTTATCGTTAATTTCTTAAGGATATCAAAAAATTTTGTAAATTGTTTATCTTTATTTTTCTGCTTTAGTCTTTGATGAAACAGAGGTAATGGTTTTTCTAAAGGAACCTGTGTTTGTTCATTTTCACATTGATCATTTTCCATTTCTTCCTTCTCTTCATCAACTTCAGTTTCTCTTTGGATCCTTGTTTCAATTTCTTTTTCACTTCATAATTGGATAGCTTTAATTTGCTCTTTATTTTGATCTTTTGGATTAATTTCCATAGTACTCGGAAGAATTCCACAAGGTCTGTTACTAAGTGCAGTAGCAATATGTCCTAATTGATTTTCAAAATTTCTAATAGCAGCCCATTGATTTTGTATTTGATTTCCCATATTCAACATCACTTCTTCCATCGTCAACTTTTTTTTCCTTAACTTGTGGATTAGGATTGGAGTTAAATCCTTGAAGATAATAAGGTCTAAAATTAAGATTTCCTTGATTGTTCAAATTTCTGGGTGGATTCACCGGATGGTTGTAATTATTCCAACTAAAATTAGGATGATTTTTCCATCCATGGTTAAAATAGTTAGAATAGGGATTGTTATTTTGATTATTTATAGCGTTTAAAGTTTTATAAGATGGTTAAGTATCAATAATCTATCCTAGTGAATTTTCCTCTAATGTTGGGGGTATTTGAGAAAAGTTCACTCTTATTTGATCAATCTTTTTAGAAATAACAGCAATTTGAGATGCCAAAATAGACATTGCATCAGAATCTTGAATGGATACTCTCTTAGGATTTACCCTTTTAGAGGGTCATTGAAAATTATTAGTAGTCATTTCTTCAATTAAAAAATATGCTTAATCAAAAGGTTTTGACATTAATGATTCACCCGTAGCAGCATCTATATTAGATCTTAGAGATCCTACTAACCCATTGTAAAAGATTGGAATTATTAACCAATATTGTAAAGCTTGGTGTGGACATTGTCTAAGAAGTTCTTTTAATCTTTCTCAGGCTTCATATATTGATTCCCCTTCAAACTTACGCAGTTTTCAAGGGTGGAAAATATTTAGCAAAAAATTTTTGTGATAGTTCTCCCCAAGTTTTGATAGATCTAGGTGCTAATGAATTTAACCAAGCTTTAGCTTTGTCCCTTAAATAAAAAGGAAAATGATAGTTCTCCCCAAGTTCTAATAGATCCAGGTGCTAATGAATTTAACCAAGCCTTGGCTTTATCCCTTAATTAAAAAGGAAAAGGTCTAAGCCTAACAACAACATTAGACACTCCATCATCTTTAAATGTTGCACATATCTCAAGAAAACTAGCAAGATATAAGTTAGGATCTTCAGTAGATGATCCCCAAACTAGTTATTTTGTATTATTTGGATAATAGCAAGTTTAAGCTGAAACGAATTAGCAGCAATACAGGATTTTGACTAGTCAAGTGAAGTTCATCTGCTGTCGGATTCACATAATCTTTTAAAGGTCTTTGTCGATTCTCATTTGTTGGATTTTCTAAGTTGTAATTTCTTTTGAATTTTTAATTTCTCTTTGTTGTTTTCAAATTTTCTAATAGTACGTTCTAACTCTGAATCGTAAGGTACTTAGCCTTCAGATCGAATATTTCGCATAAGCAAAGTAAAATTCTTTTTTAAAAAATACTCTTAAATAAATTTATTTTTCAGATTTTTTATTTTGTTTTTTTTTTATATTTTTATAGTGTATATATTATCTCTAACTTTCCTAATTTATTAAAACTATTTAATTTAAGTAAATTTAATCATTACCTTCCCCATGCAACGGCGCCAAAAACTTGATCTCGATTTTTTATATGTAAGGATTTATGAAGTTGACACTAATACAACGCCAATAACTTGATCCTTGTATGAAAGTAAGTTGTGTAAAATATATATAATTATATGCAATTAATAATGGGATTCTACGCAAGTATATGTATCGTTATCAAGTAATAAAGAACTTTCTTTTTAAACCTCAAATATCGATCCCACAGGGAAGATGTAAATTGGTAATGATAAGTTTTATTAGGAAATTTACAGAAAATCAAATGAAATCACTGTCACTAATTTCAGATGTTGAGATGTTATCAAAACTAAAGTATTTAATTATTAGCAAAATAGAAATGCAAAGTTTAAAAGGTAAATACTAACATACTAACTATGTTTATGTAATGAAGATTTCTTAGATGAAAAAACATCATTTCCACGACAATGAGGTTCTGGTGAAATGAGATGAGATAAATGTTTATAATATCTATTGTGTCAAATATGAGCAATTATAATTCTCTACCCTCATACAGTGCATAGAAAATCATTGGCTAATCTTAGGTTTAGTCTCTAAATTTGTAGCTAGTCTAAGAGGATACAAGCTCCCACTTCAGAGCTCCCACTTCCCTTCACCTGAAGGCTAACACTCGATTTAGTTTTTAAACACTAAGATCAAAGTTGGGATTTTAGTCTGTCACCTTAAAGATTCTCCAATTCTACACCCAACAAAGAATATTTTTCTATTTATTTGCACTTAATTCCATGAACGAATTTCTCCTCCATAAAATCAAATGTGATCCTCACTTTGTTGTAGAACTCATACTTCATTTCCCGGATCATATGTTTCTCAACATATTTTAACAATTCAATTGGCTAGATCAAAATGTAAATTAATTTTGGAGTTGAAAAATCATCACAATTTATTTTATTTTTTAGTATTGGCACATCATATTATCTATTCTTTCACCATATCTCATAGTAGGGAGAAAGATAGAGGGAACTACTCAGACTTCATGATAAAGACACAACAAAACACAAATTTCATATGAAAAAGAAAGTTCATACAACACTAATAAACAAACAAAACTTATCTGAAACTCTTTCTCAAAGAAAATCCCTTGTAGTCTTTCCTTAGAAATGCAGGAAGAAGATATCTCTCACTTTTCTCCTTCTCCAACACTCTTACAAAAGGTTTCACACTAAATCTCACCACAAAAACTCTAAACTATAAAATAAAAATCATTAATGGACTCTAATATGGTGGTGGAATGAAAATGGATTATGAAGAATGGCAAAAATGGAGCGTGGTGGAACGTTTTGGATCGAAAAAGAGTCCCTTTCCTGATGAATTTTGGCCCCATAAAAAGCCCAAGGTTGGTTCTCCAAGAGGTGCCTCCAAAAACTCTTCAAAAATCATCCAAATAAATTGAACCTTCTAAAAATGGGGGTTGAACCGTCTTTAGCGTCGACGGTGCTAGTCTTGGCACGGTCGGCGCTGAGTACTTCTTCAAAAACGTCATTTTGACTCTAAATTCCATTTATTTTGCTTCCTTTTTGCTTTAAGTCCTAAAAATCAACAACCTTCAAGAAAACTACAAAATACCTTCCATTAAAGTGTAATATCACCAAAAATAAGTATAAAATATGGGTCTAAAAATGCATATATTTTCGGTGTACACCACCCTTGCACAACATCAATAAAATCATAACCCTCCTAATTTTCATGACTCGGAAGTCAACTTAGATCAAATGATTCTTATGTATTTGGCTTAAGTCAAAAAGATGATAGTTTACTTTCTTAAATCCCGAAATTGAGGATGATGTGACCAATTGATAAGAATGCACATCACTTGAAATCAAAATTTTGATAATCACCATTTCACCCATCATGATTGTTAAAGACTTAGTAGTGCCCTAGGCTCGATTTTTAAAGTCAATTGATCATATTTAGAAGATAACGTAATCGGTGATTAACATTTTTAAACACTACAAGTCTGACCTTAATTATGGGTACCACAATCTTAAATGACCTAAATTTGCCTTACGGGCACCCATCAACATAACTCTTAAGTGAAATGTTAAGTGACTAATCGAGTATCATACCCTTGAGACAATTAAATTGTTAATTTTTGCTGAACAATAAGGTAGTCACATTCTAAACTTGGGTGCTTAATGGAACAATCTGATAAGTTTAGAAATGAACTCAAAATAATCCAAGAGATCTCCAAATGAGTTTAAGGTCATACCCCAAGCACTTTGAAATATTTTGGAAATTTTGAAGGATAAATTGAACTTGTCATATTTTTTTCTAAAGTTATCCAATAAGATCTTCCAGGATTTAACAAAATTATAGCCTGGGGTTTGATAGCTAAACCTTCATCTACTCACGCAATTTAAGTTCCTTGCAATATTATATACATGCCTTGCAAGTACTGACATTTCAGGTGGTGTAGCGAGAAGGCTTGTCAGGTACGCTTTTACAATTTGCAGTACCATCTTTTCTTATATTTTTACACTTTATTTTTATGCTTATAAAACTCACAAGTTAAACAACGATGTCACCCTGCACGAAAACCAAAATTGCTAGGATAGCCACAAAACTAAAACTAAAATTAAAATCAACCAAGATAAAATTCACCGCCACAATATTCAAAATATAAGATAACTCAAAATTTAATCACAAACATTACAAAATAACAATCGCAACTAAATTAAGACGTCTATATTGGATGATCGGGAATCCCTCGGATGAGGTAACCTACGGTTGCTAACGAGGCTCCCCACGGTCTAAGTGAAAGCACATAACTCATTAAGTTGAGTTTAATAAATTCATTTAGACTAAGTGAATCCAATAGAAAATAGTGGTACCAAAACGAGGAAATTATAGTTACCTAACTGGTGTCGCTCTAATCAACTTTAATGTGCCCCACAAAAAATTAAAGAGCTACAACCATCAGAACATCTGATCTGAAATTATAACCTGACACATTAGGAAACTTAAACTCATCATCACGAGGAGCTTGGAGCTAGCACTATGGGCAGCACAACCATCTTCAACAGCATGAGGGTCTACAATAACATATCTTTCCTTAGAATTAAATAACCAAGCCATGAGACTTCAAGGTTGTTTACTTATGCAACATATATCCTCAACATTTTCTTTAGGCCTTTGTGTAGCTCTACTATACAATATAAGCCCTAACTTGTCTTTAAGATTCCGAGGTTATCGTTTGTCACAATCTAAACCCTCACATCTTCCAGGTTATTTGTACGATCATTTCACATAAATCTAAGCCCTAAATTAATAAAGTTGGCAAGATGAAACATTTAAATATAAGCTAAACATTAGGATAGCTTGGGAAGTTGCAGAGGTTCTTCTCTGAGTCTATGACATCCCCTAGTTCTTTCTTCATTGGACTCTACAACAAAAAGTTTCAAATTTGAGCCAATCTCCTTTCACACCTCTTTGTACGAATCCCATTAAAAAATCCTATCTTTTTACCCTTTTAAAGATAACATGTATTAATTTTTTTATTGAGAGTTTTCTTAGGTGACTCTGGTTATCTAAAATGTAATTAACTATAGGGGCTTGCCCTTATAGGAAGCTTTTCCAAACCCAGCTTAAAATAAATCCTATTTAATTCTTCGTATTAAATAGGGGAACTTGTCGGCAAATAAAAATGATTTTGCTGACCAAACATATGTCATAAATTTCTTAGTTCATTTAATCGAGTCTCACCCTCAAGTCTTGTATTTGTCTTTTGGTATAGATACAGGGTTTGAGGTATAGTGCTCTTTCATTTAAACACTGAAAAATATGAGGTCAATTTGATTTCATATTTTTTTCTAAACTTATATATAAATTAAATGCCTTTCCAAAAGGGGTGACTGGATTACGATTCCGGCGACTGACAGCTTTTAACGGGCAACTACTACCACTCCACACCCAAAAATAATGCCGACATTATTTTAAATAAAATAACCATTCAAACATAGAAATTTGGGTTACAAGTGTAGAGATGCCTTCTAACTTTGGAAAAAATACAAAACATCTCCACTATCATGAGGAACAAACCCCTAAATTCTCAGGCCATGATGATTATTATATACTTAATTAAAATTAAAACTTTATAGAGAGTATTTAATTTATTAATATTAAAAACTCATCAAATAATTTTTATTTTTATTTTATATTATTCTCCTCTGTTCACTGGGCAATACTATATATTTCTTTTATTTTAATGATTTTTCCAAACCAAGTTATTGATTTTCTAAGATCTGGAATTAAAATAAATAAAAAATCCTAATTTTCTACTTAACCCATTAAGCTGCCACGTCAACTGATGGCACTCTGAACTTTACAAGCATCGCTTTTTGATTCGACACCGCCATCCACGTAGCCGCCTCATCAGCCCGCAGTTCTGGTTCCATCTTCTCGTCTGACGAAATCCCATTCATCCAACTGATACACGCATGATCCAACAACTTTTCGTCATCATCCCCGATAGCTAGAACCCGTGAAATGCTCGACTTCAAACCCTAATATCTTACTCAATACTCAACCAAATTACTTCAGGTTTGTTCCTACACCTTCATCTACTTAGGACAAACACATCTATACAACTACATGCTTATGAAATTACACTTTTGTTCACAAAGGCCCAGATTGAGCCAAAAATTAGGGTTTAGGTTTTATACTTGAGTCTGAGAGGAGAGGCCTCAATTAGGTGCTTATGGAAACTTTAGTAGGGTCCAAAGAACCTCCTCGAACTGTCACTTTGCTCTAGTTTATGCTCCCAGTATGTTCTCGACCAATAGGTGGTGCGGCCTTAGTCGAACAGTGGGTTCGAGGGCTGAAATAATGGGGTTTGAGTGGGAAACTTCTGCTTAAGCTCTGATGAAGGTTAAAGGCACTTGAATTTAGATTTTGGTGGAGTTTTGGGAAATGGTCAGAATCTGTCCTGGATTTTCAGTGAGAATTTGTTCTTTGGTAATGGAAATTGAGGGCCGATGAGTATGTGATTGAACTTAGGATAGCTTGAAGAGGCTCTGGAAGGATTTTGACAGAGTCTCCCTGAGGATTTTGATGATCTTCTCTTTTGGCCTTGGAAGGTAGGGTTTAAATAGAAGAGCTTGGGGTGGCCACCATGGCAGGTCAATGGGTGCAATGGCTTGCTGAGGTGGAGGGCTAAGTGGCACCAATGACCAATGGGGGTGAGCCAATTCAAGGAGTTCAAATTTGGAGTTTAAAGCTTGGGTTGGCTCTTGGTTTTGGTGTTTTTCGACTACTAGGCTGGCTGGCCAGGCCAGAGCTGGTGGTCAGGTGAGCCAGTGGGAGGTTTAATGATAATTCCCTCTGAAGGTTTAATGCCTGAAGGAACATCGATTTGGGTTTAACCAAATATTGGAGAAGATCCCCTAAAATAAGGGACCCTTAGTCCATGGCTCATGTAGGGTGGGCCAGGTGGATCTAGCCTGGTCCCTTACGTCCTTATGTTGGTTGTAGTGGTCTTGAGTTGGTCAATTTGGCTAGGTTTGGTCACATTTGAAGTTTGGGTTCAAATCTTGTCATGAGCTTGGATTTGAGTTTGGTTTTGGATAAACTTTGAGTTTGGCTCAATTAATTGATCAAATTGGCTTGGATAATTGTCATGAGGAGTTTTGGATACCATTTGGGTGGAAAGTTTAGGGTTACGAGGTTCAACTTTGTGGGATTTGGGTTCTTTGGTCAAAATTGGAAATTTTGGATTAACTTGGATTTGGGTGAGGATTGAATTCAAATTTGCAAACTTACTTGGGGAAGTGTTATGGAGAATTTAGAATCCAAATATGGGGAAACTGATTTGCTCATGGGGTTCAATTTGGGGGATTTAATGGTATGGCTAAAAATGGAGATTTTTTATTGGGCTTATAATTGGGCTTAGAATTAGGTTCAATTGGGTTTGGATTTGGTTTTAAGTGGGATTGGAGAGGATAAATTTGACTTTGGATTTGAAATTGGGTGAGATTAAAGTCAATTTGGTGGAAATTTATGGTGATTTTGGCAATTTGGGCCGTTAAGGGCAATTTGAGGATTTTGGTCAAATTGAGCTCAATGGAGTTGTTCAAATTGATTTTGGGGAGATTTTTAGTGATTTTGGGATTTTTTAGAATTTTTGGGGCATAAAGAGCATTTTGGGGGTAATTTGGGAATTTTGAAAATTTTGAGGCATTTTAGTTAATTTGAGTGATTTGAAAGGGTTTGATATGATTTTTGGAAATATTTTGGGAATTTGAGTAACTTTGGAAAATTTTGGAAAATTTAGCATTTTTGGGCAATTTGATAATTTGGTGAAGTTAGTGGTTAAGGAGGGTCAAAATTGAGAATTTGGTAAAATTGGGATTGATTGAGAATGTTAATCATGAGGTCACCCTATTTAAGCCATGAGACCAAGCAAACTCCCGTTATGAATCCTCTATGTACCGGTCTTAGCTAAACCTAAGCCTAGGGCTAATGGTTTAGAGGACCATCCACATGAGTTTCCAATAGAATAAGGGATCAAATAAGCATATTTGGGTTAGGGTTTAAGTTGTGAGTGCAGGTGCAAGTGTGCGTGTGTAGGATTGACCAAGACCACACCACCCAGGGCTATTCTTAAGGCCAAACAGTCTTATGGGGACTCCTCTTGAGCTCCCCTAATATTGGTCCCACCTACTAAGTGCTAAAGGTTAGAACCAACATGTGGAACTTCAAAATGAGCAAAGAAGAGTTTAAAATTTCTATTGGTGAGGCTACCATCACTAGTTCTTTAAGAATAGTCAATAGAATAGTCTTTTTGCTTGATCATAGGCTTCTATGAAAGAAAGACTAGAACTCAACCAAAAGTGAGGGCAATAGTCATCTGGTCGATACACGCCCGAGTGGATGACATCCGTTCATCCTCCTTGGTCCCCCTAAATAGAGAATCGTTCATGTTCTAACCTTAATATCTCTTTTGATACTCTACCAAATTGCTAGTGGTTTGTTCCTACACCTTCATCTTGGTGAGACAAGCCTATCTATACTATCAAATACGCACGAATTACGAACGTCCTTCATAAAGGTCGAAACTGAGGCAAGAATTAGGTATTTTGAATTATACCTTATCCTAACATGAGAGGCCTTGATTGGGTTAGTTCTTGTGCTTCATCTTATTCTCACAAATATCCTCGAACTGTTGGTTTTAGTTGTGATGAGACCTATGTTTGGTTTCAATCAAAGGGTGATTCATGTTTGGTCTAGTTCTAAGTTAGAGTGCTTTAGGTTGGTCGATTTTGATTGGGGAAGTTTTTTTAGCAAGTCAATTTGGAATTTTGATGGACTTGGTGGTATGGTCGTAAAATTCCCTAGAAATCAATGGTGAAATTAGGCTTTGGTGGCGGGAATGAGTGGCTGAAGATGGTTGAATTGAGATTAGGATTGTTGGGAGAGGCTCGAGAAGCAAATGGACAAAGTTTCCCCTAGGATTTTGATAATCTCCCAATTTGTCCATGGAGGGGAGGCTATTTATAATTCTAACCAAGGCAGCCTTGGGTTGTCATTGGCTGGTGCCATTTAGCCTACGTGGAGAGGCAAACGGCTCACCTAACCAATTGGGAATTACAACATTGGATGGATACAATTTGATGTTTAAGCCTTGGGAGATCTTCTCAGTTTTGGTTTCCGACCACTGGGGCGGTCGACCAAGCTAAGGGTGGTGGCTAGCTGGCTTAGGGAGGTTAGGAGAGGTTTAATGATGACTAGCAATGAAGCTAAGCTAGCTCATTACATGGATAGGAGAGTTAGCCAAATTAGAGAGAGGTTTGCACATTTTATGGGACCATTTGCCCAAGGCGCCAAGTAAGGTTGGCTACGTGGTGTGACTAGCAACTCAGGGCTTTAAGACATGGTTGTGGTAATTAAGCTTTTGATTATTTCAAAGGTTTGGATCAAATTTTAGCTTTAGGCTTAAAGGTGGGTTTGGGCTTGAAATTAGTTTCTGGCTAGGTTTGGGCTTGAATCTAAACTATTGAAGGCTCAAATTGATCTTAAGAAATGCCTTGATAAATTTGGTAAATGATTTTAATGGAATTGGATTGATCATGTAGCTCAATTTGGTGAGAGGTTGGATTTAGGGTAGTTGTCTTAGGCTTAGAATTTGTGTAAATAATTAAGTGGAATTGGATTTGTATTTGGTTTAAATTGGGCTTGAATATGATGATATGTAATTTGGATTTGAAATTGTGTAAATTTTGAAATTAATTTGATGGAAATTGGAGGTGATTTGAGAGTTTTGAAAGTTTAGGGGTAATTTGGTAATTTTGGTCAGTTTTGGTAAATATGGGGAATTTTGGGTGCCTTTGGGAAAATTGGATGTCTAGAATAGGTTTTGGAGAAGTTATGAGTGAAATTGGGGATTTTGGCAAATTTTGGGCGTTGGGGCGTTTTGGGAATTTTTGGTGATGTATGGGTATTTTAATAATTTTTTGGACTTTAGGGTGAATTTGGGCAATTTGGATGATTTAGAGTGAATCAACATGATTTCTGGTGGAAATTTAGAAATTTGGGCAATTTTAAAAATTTTAGGGTTTCACGGACATTTTAGTAACTTCAGGAAAATTTGGGCATAGAAAGTCAAGGTTGGGTATTTTGTTGAAATTAAAATTGGTTAGATATGATGATCATGTCAGCCATGAAGCCACACCCTTGAAACCATGAAACTCGTAAGAGAACTCAGTTTGGATCCTCTGCATGTTGATCCTCGCCATCTTAGCCAAAGGCTAAGGGCTTGGGACCACCCACATGAGTTTCCAAGAGGGAGATAGGAGAAAGGTTAAATATGAGTGATTTTAAGGTTTTGGAATGTGTGAGTGTGAACAAGACCAAGCCACCCAAAGTTTCCCTTAGGTCTCAATGATCTTATTAAAACTCATCCTTGAGTCTTCACTTATTAGTCTTATATATCTCAAGTGAGAAGTGATGGCTTAGGACCATTCATGTGAGACTTCACAAGAACAGTCAAGATGTGTTTAGAACTTCTATGTGGGAGAGCTCCATTACTAGTCCTCTAGGATAGTTACTAAGAAAGTATTATGGCTAGATCATGGGCTTCTAAAGTGGAGAAACTAGACCTCATAAAAAATGAGGTCAACAAACCTCTCTCAATCCCCCATGTTCCTCCTTGGCGCCTCTCTTCCTCATTTGTGCTTTCTTGGTCAACGATGGGAAAACCTTTCTTTCACTGCCTGAGGCTATTGAGGTCCATTTTCATAAGCATTAAGGACTCATCAGAGCACCAAGACTCTCCAGAAACACCAGAACTCAATCGTGGACCTTCTATGTCTTTAAAAGGGGAGTAACCTATGAATTCCATAACACCTTCAAACTCGCTAACAGTTCACTTGAGCTCTCTACTTCCAACACCAAATTTTCTCCTACAAACTAGAGTGACTCATCCACACCATCTTCATGACACTTTCACCACTCCACTACCCTAATTTCATCACTAAAAATTAATGGTCGTCACAGCCTTGACACAAACTCCCTTAAGGCTCATATTTATCCCTCCTAAAAGCTTTGCAAGGCCTTATAACATCTATCATGATAAATGTCCCTAACTCTTGCCTTGTCCACCATATCCCAACACTAACTTGTGTTCCCATTTGGTCTAACTCATAGCTAGGACCAATTTCACCTCAAATTGAAGCAAGGAGGAGCTTTGTCATCAAGGTGATTGTTCTCATAAAGCCCAATTGAGGCTTCACCTCTTGGGGCCAGTTAATGGCTCAAAATTTTATTACCCAAATCTATAAAAAAACTCGCGGATGACACAACCCATGGTTGTGGAAAAGAATCTTCTGATCAAAGTAGGCTAGACTGCCCCTCTGGCTTAGTAGATCAGGGAATCTAGCAACCCGAAGATGACGGAAATCCATGAGCATCTTGATAAGGTTTTCCCAAATAAAAAGAACAATAATTAACTCATTAATAATCAAAATGAATACATTTAATTATCTTATATTAAAATAAATCATTTTAACATTATTTTGTAGTGTTGCTAAAGATAAAATATAAAATGATGCTTTAGATTTACTTTACATGTTATTAGAGTGAGCTAACACTATTTTGCAAGGCTGTTATAAATAATTAAGTAGCTATAGTAACCAAGGATCTTTTCTTTGAGTGTTATTTATTTTTTATAAATTTAGGAAGTGTTATTGTCAATTGACTATAAACATCCGAACTATCCAAGAAAAGATGAAACATGAAATGAAGAATGTTCATCAACTAAACCATAAATAGTAGTTCAGATGATGTCAGTTGACGAATCTGACATAAGTTTAGGATTGGCACCCATCTTTTCAGTTTATCCCTATCTATTTGATAGGTCGAATCACATTATATTCTAATATTTATGTTTATGCATTTTTACTGGATTACCGGTAGGCTCGTCTGAGGGTTAAATTTTCTACCCCATCTAAACAACTTCAACATAAATTTTTAAAAGAAAATTAACAACCAAAACTAAACAACATAAATTACAGCATTCACAATCACAGAAGTGCCATACATCTAAACAACCTCATTTGATACTAAATAAAAATGAGATGAAACCCTTTTTCGTTTAGGAATATGAAAAATAACAAGAACTGTAGACATATCCTTAACATATTGCTCTTATTCCTTTTCTTCAGGCCCTCATTTTTTGCACAAAAAGAAGTGGTTTCATTGGTGGGAACCACTACCTTATAAAGTGAGTTCTACCAATACATATAGACTAGTCTTTTGAACAAACCTTCTAAGCATTCATCGTCAATAACTTGCATAGCCCATAACACAGCTTGCTTTGATACACTTAATACTAACCCAATACAACTAAGCACTTGAGTGTAGTGAAAATTAAAATCTTAAAATATATTTGCATTAGTCTTAGGACATTACACATACCGTTCATATGTAGGCAGCTTTATTTATAGTCACGATGTAAGTACTACCACTCCTAATAAATAATAACCTACCCTATCTTGTATCATCATGATCGACCATGAATGGTTTTGAGTGTTATTAGGTGGTTTAGATGGCACGCCATTCCAGGCAAGGTTTTAAGTCCATTGCATTCCATGTTTCTCCTTATTTAGGTTAAGTTTCCAAAGTTTCATTTTCTTGGTGAACTTAACTCTAGGATTCCGAGGTTTTTCATCTTATTACAACGTAAATCCTCACCTTTACTCTTCTACATGATTGTATGTTATGCACTATAACTTCAAATGACAATCAATAGGATAGCCCGGGACACTACTGAGATTTCCTCGGTATCTTCGAGTGTCTCCAACCTTTTCCCCCATTGGCTCCCATAAATCGTTGTTCTACTTTTGAGCTATTCAAATGTCAAAATCCAATGTTCAGTTTTGGAAACCTAAACTTATAAATTTCTTAAGGATAAAACCATAGCCTTAATTGAGAGTTTCTCAAGTAACATTGGTTGCTTAAAATGTAATTAACTATAGCAGATTGTCATTTAGGGAGATAAAGAGCTCAAAACTAATATAAACCCTATCTAGTCTTCAGATTAGATATGAGAAATAATCTATCAGGTTTAAACCACAGATTAGTGCAGATATCGAATATTTTCTTAGTTTGAATAATCAAACCCAACATAAAATTGTATTTCTACCTTTTAAGGCATCCACTAGATTATTTGAACAATCAAAATCATTGATTCGGCTTCACATTCAAAGGCCTTGTGTTGAAGGAAAAATAATACCTGACAAAAACATATATTTGCTTGATTTGACATTGCTTCACCGTATTTGGATCATAAAATTTTAGTTTGGTTTTAGTTTTAGGATTATATTAAATTATATATTGGTTCGGATGAAGTAATAAGTTTAATCTGCGTGACATTGACTTCAAATTTGGATTATATTTATTTTATTGAGATGGTTTAATTTAGTATGACTTAAATCAAGTCTAAGTGACTTGTGTCAATCCATGGATTGAATATATCTTGACTTGGGCTAAATTTGGATTCTTCAATCTTTAAAGTGAATTTATTATTGAACTCCCAACTAAGAAAATTGAGCGAGAGTTCAACTACAATTCAGTTGGAACTAAACAAGGTGAATTTAGTTATCCAAACTAAGGTGGGGAAGCCACCTACAGGTACTAAAAAGGGATCCTAAGCTAAAAAATGAGACAATAAACTCACTTGGATCTGGGTTGACCAAAAGAGAGGTCAACATTATCAAGTTATTTTATTTTTTTTTATAGATATAAAATTTTAAGAACCAAAGAATATATTCATTAAAATAATTATTGAGTTTCTTTTATGTGAAGCATGCTTAAATCTATACTATTTATTTTAACATTTTGATAAAAAAACATAAATATGGGTTCTGCCACATTTTACTCTTCAAATTTCTTAAATATAAAAAAAAAATTATGTTAAATGATTAATGTGACATAATTATCATTTACATAATATCAAAGATGCATTATTTATGCTAAAAGTGATTGGAGGGTTTACACAAAAGTTTACCAGACATAAAGAATAAATTTATTTATCAATTGGTGTACTCATTTTTAAGCTTGATCTGATTTATTCAATTGCTATAATATTACTTTAATGAGCATTCTCTGTTACTAAGACTGTAACAAGTTATTGCCTAACAAAAGATACATTCAATAGTGTTGCTAACAAAAAAACTATACAATAGTTTTAAAATATGAAGACTTGAAAGAAAAATATGCAAGTGATGCTCTTGCTTGTAAGCTCTCTATGTGCTAATAGATCTCTTTTTTTGATTTCTCAAATAACAAAAATTTTAAGAGCTCACAGCATTGGTTTCAAGCCTAAATCTTAAGCTAGACTATAAGGCTTTTGTTGATTACCATACAACAAATATAGTCCTTTATTTGTTATAAATTGATCACCATGAAATGCTTAAGATTTTGTAGATATTATAGTTTAAAAAGGGTGTAACTTTATTCTTTTTGATTTAATGAAAATAAGGAAGAAATTTTCTTTTATTACACTCATCAAGCTTATACCCAAATGTTATTTTCTTGCTACGGTCTAAATGAAAAAGTAAATTAAATCATTATCACCAATATGATTTTGGTTATGATGTTATTTAGGTATAACTTAAATTATAGCATTTCACTTAAGAAAATGTATGTAATTACTTGCAAGTATTAAAGTGCTTTTTTTTCAACAAATATTTTTTTTTGAATAAAGTATAAGGTGCATTTACGTGTACCAAAGGTTTTATGATTTTACATACCCATTAGCTAAATAATCATGTTTACATTGATATTGTTCAAATCTTTAATATCAAACCATAAATACTACTAATCTTTTCTTTTTAAAAGATAATTAACCAAAAAGTTATAAGTGTAAATACTAAACATCAAGTGTTCAACATGTAAATACATAATAATTATGTGAAATACATGTAAACTTTCAAAAATATTATTGTCAATGTTTTAAGTTTGAGTTCTTCCTTTTTAAAACATATCTTTAATGATATGCAGAGGCATGATAAAATAAGGGATATTTTATATTTTTTTTAGGTTTGCATGAAAAAGTAAAGAATCTTCAATTCGAAATTATGGAAGTTAACTTGTTAATCATTTTGATTAGGCTAGAACATGCTCTCTTGAGATTGTTTGGCCGATAGATTCTGTCCAAGGTTAGAAGCACACAACCCAGCTGTTAGCCCCCACATTTACTAAAGTCTTACATTTGGCCTCGTCTTTCGTATGTGATAGCGGGTTTTGTTTTGCTCAATTCTAGTTTTCCTTACGATTTATCCAAGTTTTCTTGTACCGAATTTTCACATGATTTGCAATTCGTAACCCATGATATAAGCAAGGCTTATCGTACGATAGGTAACATTGAAACTTGTTTATCGAAAAATTTTAATATTTATTTTTAATGCCTTTTTATAAAATTTGATTAAATTTAAAATGATTAGTCGATTATGACAAAATGGCTGATTCAATCGCTCTATATAATTTAAATTAAATAATTTGCAAGTATTAAAATGCTCTTTTCAATGAATAAAGTATAAGATGCATTTAGGTGTTCGACATGTAAATACTATAAAACAGATGATTGTTATCAAACCTCTCAAAATATTATTGTCAATGTGTTATATTTGATTTGTTCATCTCTAAGTCTTATCTTTTACGATAAACAGCTGACTGTTAAAATAATGGATAATTTATATTGGTTTTAGGTTTGGTGAGCTTGGAGAGCAAATGTCCAGCCCCCATCTCGTACACACGGACATTTTATGTTGGGGAAGCTTTTTAATATAAAATTTATTATTTTTTGGACATTAATTTATTATTATTGCCAATTCCTTATTAAGGAAAATTTTATTAAAATAAATTATGAAATACATTGGACATTAATTT
>JXCR01148745.1:84979-114045 GCA_002079205.1 Phalaenopsis hybrid cultivar | reverse complement strand
TATATATATATATATATATATATATATATATATATGTATATATATGTATGTATGTATGTATGTATATTAATAATTTAATTGTATTGAGATGTAATGTGTGATGTATAAAGTTAGCCTAAAAATGGCATAATCCTATATAAGAAGTTTATATTCAATTTTCAAGAAATATGGGATATAACCCAAACAGTAAAAATGCTTTTAAAAAGCGACATTAATGAACCAAAGAGTTCTTTTAGATCTTAAGTGCTTCTGGCTGAGTAAAACAACTAATAATAACCTACAATCCTATCTATTTAATAACTACTATTTTTCCATTATATTTATTTTCTAATATTACCTATTATTACTTTTCTCTTGAAGTTGAGAAAAATCGAGACGTAAAATGGGAGAGAGAAGAGTGAATTTACGATATCTAGACGTAAAATGGGATGTTGCAAACTTTGGTGTGCATTAAAAGGGCTTGCGCTGGATGAGACAAGGGTAGAGCTAGGGAAAATGAACCCTTTCGTGAAGGCTGGTGTGGAAGAAGATTGAGCAAGGTTATGNATGGGAGAGAGAAGAGTGAATTTACGATATCTAGACGTAAAATGGGATGTTGCAAACTTTGGTGTGCATTAAGAGGGCTTGCGCTGGATGAGATAAGGGTAGAGCTAGTGAAAATTAACCCTTTCGTGAAGGCTAGTGTGGAACAAGATTGAGCAAGGTTATAGGATATAAGGCCGGAGTAGTAGAATTTATTGATTGCAAGATTTTGAAAAGTGAATGAGGGCGGATCTACGAAATATGGGACTAACAAGTAGGTTGACATGGGATTTTTCGGCAACAATAGAAGCGACAAGGTGGATAGCATTAGCAAAGGGGTAAAATCCAACTATGATGGGAGCGACAAAGCGAACGGTATCTATTCTCGGGGCAATATATCAATTGTATGATCATGTAGAAAGATCATACAAGATCAAAATAGATAGTATTTAATCTGTTTGCAGACTGTGATGCCAATAAAAGTTCTGTGGCATGTAGATCAGAGACCTAAAATGATTGACAACTTAGAGGCACAATTACACAAACGAGGCTCAACAAGGACAACAATGGCTACGACTTAAAAACATAAATGCACGAGGATGGAGAAATCATTGAAGAAACAAACAAAATAATTAGGAAATTTAAAGTTCATCTAAAACTTCAAATAGATAGGGAAAAAAATGAGATTGGGCAATTGAAAGGGTTTGAGGCAAAGTCATTGCCTTCAACATCTTGATTGCCCACGGGAAATATTTACTGCTCGGCCTCTTCTTGGAACTGGCACCATGGATATCATCTAACAAGTTGGCAACCTTACTTACCCTCCATAGGAGCACATATATTAGGATAAGCACAATCTATTTCGTAACATCAAACATTAACTATGCCTATGTCATAATAATAATAATTATTATTATTATAAATCGAAAGATCCAGTATTTTTCTAAATGAATTTATTTTCTTCTCAAAACATTTTGTTCCATGCTCCTAGTAATCCTAATTTGATGCACTATTCTCTAAAGGGTTAATTAAATTTGATATAATTCTCAATGATGGGAGGAGAATCCACAACCCTCATCCTTTGATTAGGCTCGACTTAAATCTTAGTCTTGACATTAAAGCCGCAAATTATAAATGAGTCGAACATGAACAACCATTTATTCGATCTTATTCGGCACATTTTAGCTAGAAATAAGAAATTAAATAATTGTATGCCATCAATGAATTTCCATCATTCGACATGCATCTCAAGACATTTTTTCAGCAAGAAACGTACAAACTCTTAATAAAGATCCTCGAAAACTTTACACTCTGATCCTTCCTTGAGCTGGGAATTTCCAGGTGGAATTCCTAACTCAAATTCAATATCAAATCTAGTTCGATCTCAGATATGTTTTAAGTGTCTACTTAAACAGGACTTTTTGGTTTTGTTGATCATTTCTGTCAACACTAATACGAGTGGTGCGATTGTTTATCACACAACACCTATTGGGGGTTCATTTTTTGACCTCATTTTTTGTGAGATCTTGGTTTCTTTCTCCTAAAGCTTAGGATCTAGCCATCGGACTTTCCTATTGACTAGGGCTGTCAAAACAACTCGTTGTTCACGAACAACTTGTACTCGGCTCGTTCCCTAAGTTAATGAGCCGAACACGAACTTGTTTTAGCTCAAAATACTGCTCATTATATATATATATATATANGCACATTTTAGCTAGAAATAAGAAATTAAATAATTGTATGCCATCAATGAATTTCCATCATTCGACATGCATATCAAGACATTTTTTTAGCAAGAAACGTATAAACTCTAAATAAAGATCCTCGAAAATTTTACACTCTGATCCTTCCTTGAGCTGGGAATTTCCAGGTGGAAATTCTAGCTCAAATTCAATATCAAATCTAGTTCGATCTCAGATATGTTTTAAGTGTCTACTTAAACAGGGCTCTTTGGTTTTGTTGATCACTTCGGTCAACACTAATACGAGTGGTGCGATTGTTTATCACACAACACCTATTGGGGGTTCATTTTTGACCTCATTTTTTGTGAGATCTTGGTTTCTTTCTCCTAAAGCTTAGGATCTAGCCATAGGACTTTCCTATTGACTAGGGCTGTCAAAACAACTCGTTGTTCACGAACAACTTGTACTCGGCTCGTTCCCTAAGTTAATGAGCCGAACACGAACTTGTTTTAGCTCAAAATACTGCTCATTATATATATATATATATATTGATGAGTAGTATTTTTAAAAAAATTAATTGATTACAAGGCTACAAAGATTTATAATCAATTTAAAGTATTAATTAAGAAAATAGAATAAACATTACTAAATTAGATTTAAATGATTTTTAATATAAACAATAATTTTTAATGTGGTTAGGGTTGTCAAAACGACTCTTTGTTCACGAACGGCTCGCGTCCACTAGCTAAGCTAACGAGCCGAACACGAACAAATTTTTTGAGCTAGAAACATAAACAGGCCGAACACGAGCTCGCTCGTGTTAGGCTCGTTTACACCCCTACTATTTACACCCCTACTATTGACTATCCTAGAGGACTGGTACTAGAACCCACCTTACATAGAACTTCAAACAATTTCTTGACTCATTTTTTGTGAAAACCTCATATTAGTATCCCTAAGCGCTCAACTCCTAGTTGCAAGGGCTAATGACCAGCATGTAAATGACCCAAAAATGAGTTTTCAAAGGATTTAAAGGCCTTAGAGAAACCCTTTATGGCTTGGCCATGCGTACGTTCGCCATGCGTACGTTCACGTACTTCACACTACACATTCACATACACTTGCACCACATACACTTACACCACGCATAAGTGCCACAATTCACATCACCAACACATGCATACACATCACCGTTAATCAACACTAAAACTAATTTTTACGACAATCAATTACGAACCAAGATTCAATCAAAACCAAATTTGATGCATTTTTTCTCTGTTCATCAATGAATTTATCCATGCGACCCTAGATGATAAAACAGACTGCGCGAACACGTTCGNCATGCATACACATCACCGTTAATCAACACTAAAACTAATTTTTACGACAATCAATTACGAACCAAGATTCAAACAAAACCAAATTTGATGCATTTTTTATCTGTTCATCAATGAATTTATCCATGCGACCCTAAATGATAAAACAGACTGCGCGAACACGTTCAGAACGTTAGCTTTAGCTAGTAAACACACTTGTATTAGTATAGTTCTGTGTATAACAAAATGATACAAAAATCAACGCATGTAAAGAATTAATTAAAAAAAATGTTCCAATAATCATTTGAGGCTAGAGTGAGGTTACCCCATTGCTTATTGAAGCTTAACAATTTAATTACCCCAATGATAGGATACTCGATTATTCAATTAATATTTCATTTAAAAGTTATGTGAGTGGGTGCCCTTAAGGCGTGTTTGAGTCATTTAAGATTGTGGTGCTCGGAGTTAAAGTCAGGTTTGTAGTGCCTAAAGATGTTAATCACCAATCATATCATTTTTTAAATCCAATCAACTTAGGTTTAAACATCGAACCTATGTCACTACCAAGTCTTTAACAATCATAATGAGTGAAATGGTAGTTTTCAAATTTTTGATTTAAGTGTCATATATCCTTATTAAATGATCACATCATCCTCAACTTTGGGCTTAAGAAAAGTAAATTATCAGCTTGCGGCTTAAGCCCATCACTTAAGAATCATTTGATTTTTATTTGACTTCCTAGTCATGAAGATTAAGAGAATTATGCTTTTGATTGATGTTGTGCAAGGGTGTTGAATGGGTTTCTACCTTTTAACCCCATTGTATTTCAATCATCCAAACATGTTCATTAAGATCAAAATTACTCATTTTTTCTTTGATAATCCTAAATTTTGATTAAGGCATCAAAGTCTAAAATTGCCACTTTGCCCTTGGGGCACTTCACCTCATAACTCATTAAACACAGCTCAAATGATCATAGGATATGTGGACCTCTCAAAATTTAATTTAATTTAGATAATTATTTAAATCCAGAAAATAAGGTTTTCAAAAGGTGATTTATTTAACCTCTCAAAATGAAGTTTTTATTTATGAGAAAATTATCATAGAATCCCTTAGGTCAGAGAAAAATTTAGGTAAAATTTCATGATTTTTTGAATTAAATTATTATTATTATTATTATTATTTTAATTTAGGTCAATTTTTATGATTTATTTTAAATAGAAAATAGTGTTTTAATTACAAATTTTTTTTTATATTTTTATTAGACTTCTCTGACTTTAGAAAACTCAGAGAATCAAATTTTATATTTTTGTAATTTTTTACATTATTTATTATAATTATTGTTAGTGAGAAAAATTCATTTTTAAGCTTTTAAAAATTTATTTTTAACTTAGGCCAATTGAAGGTCAGGTTTGGTGTGTAGAAGTGTTATAAAAGATTCAGGATCTAAATTGGGGTAAATTAAGAAGACTATGAGGTTCAATTTGGTGGGATTAAGTCATCAGGCCAAAATTGGGGGTTTGACTTAGATCAAGATTGAGCTCAAAGCATGGGCCAATTAGCTTGGATTTGGTTTGGATTGATCAAATGAAAAATTCATTTGAGTTTATAATTGAAATTGGGAGAAATTGGAATCAAATTGATGGACATTTAAAGTGAATTTGGGGAAATTTGACCTTTAAAGATAATTTGGGGGGTTTTGGTCAAAATGGTCAAATTGGCCAAATTAGGTTCAATTTAAGGGTTCAAATTGTTTTTGGAAACATTTGGAGTGATTTTGGAGGTTTTGGGAAAGTTTGGGGTGCCAAGGGTATTTTTGTAATTTTGGCAATTTTGGGGGTATTTTGGTAATTTTGGAATTTTTGGGTAATTTGGGTATTTTGAAATGGTTTGAAATAATTTTTGAAAAAATTTGGGTATTTTGAGTGAATTTGGGAATTTTTGGCCAAATTTAGGGTTTCAAGAGCATTTAGGTAATTTAGGTAGATTTAGGGGCAAAAGGCCAAGTTGGGTATTTTTGGTAGAATTGGGAAGTCAACCACCATATGTGAGCTATGAATCAATGGAATCCCCATTTGGGTCCTCTATATACTGGTCTTAGCTAAACCCTAGCCTAGGGTTAATGGGTTTAGGGGACCATCTACATGAGTCTCCCAAAAGAATCAAGAGATCAAAGTTAACAATTTTGGGTTTAGGGTTATGAGTGATTGTGGGTGAGAGTGAGTGTAGGTGAGTGAACTAGCTCCAGACCAACACCTAGAGTCAACTCTAAGGTCAAACAGTCCTATGGGGGCTCATCTTGAGCTCCCTCATACTCATCCCACCTACTAAGTGCTAGAGGTTAGGACCAATATGTGGACCTTCATGTTGAGCAAGGAGGAGTTTAGAATTTCTTATGGTGAGGGTTTCTTTTCTAGTTTTCTAAGAATGGTCAACAAGAAAGTCTTATGGTTAGACCTTAGGCAACTAAAGAGGGAAAACTAAACCTCAACCAAAAATGAGGTCAACAGTACACTGTGATGGGCCACCGACTAAACAAATTTACATGCTCACACGTGAAACTCTAAACCCGGAGCCGCTACGTTACGAAGCTCAAAACCAGTTTTGTGGGCAACACAACGAGGATGCAAACAAGCGTAGAATAACATTAAGAGACTCAACACATGAACAAATCTACTTCAGCTAAATTTTTCCTTAGCTCTAAACAACTTAACTAACAAGACTCTGAGGTAGTTCATCTAGCACGACATAAATACTTACACACATTTAGGCTCCTGAATAATCATGTTGTGCAGAATAAGTTCTAACTCTCTTTAGGTTCTGAGGTGGTTGTTTGACACGACATAAACCATGTTATCTTTATAGGCTATTTACATACTCAGGCATTATGTAAATGTAAGCCCTAAAAAAATGGCAAGATTGAACACTTAAATAAAACCGTCACCAAAATGTAGCAACACAGTAGGATAGTTTGGGAAGTCACCGATGTTCTCTTCAGGATTTATGACATCCCCTACTTTTTCCCCTTTCTTTGAACTCCTAAAAAAGTTGTTTCCATTTGGTTCTTTCTCATTTGACTCTTCCTACAAGTAAATTTGGAATCTTGAAGAGAGAACCTCCGATCTAAATCGAGAGTTTTTCTTAAGTGACTTTAATCATTTGAGATATAATCTATAGGGGCTCGATAGAAAACTTGGAATCCAGGTAGAATAAACCTTATTTAATTTTTATATTAGATAAAAGAATTTATTGGTTACACTAAAGGTTTGTAGACCAAACAGACATCAAGAATCCTTTAGTTTATATAATTGAGCCCGATATCAAGTAATATGCTTATCCCTTGGGATAAGTGCATTATTTGTAGTCTTGTGCTCAAATATTTAAACTATTAAATATATGAGATCCTTTTAGTCTCATTTTTTTCAAAAATTGAAATGTCATTTTCAAAAAATCAAAATTATATATACACTAAATTAATTTTTTTACAAAATTAAAGCGACCGACAATGGTATGTTGTACAACATGCCCACAGAGAAGGCTAGTCAACTTCCGAAAGAATGAATTTTGGACCTGAGGGTCAACACATAACATGTAAAGGTGGTAGGTCGAAAACAACACAAAAGGCAAGTCAGCTTTTGAAGGAAGAATTGTTGAGATCCAAGGGTTTAGGCATAACGCGTGGAAGTGGGGTTGAAGCTGACACTAAAGGCAATTTGGCTTTTGAAGGAAGGACTGTCGGGACCTGAGGATCAACGCATGAAGTGTAAGGTGGTGGGTGGAAACCCACACAAAAGACACTTCAACTTTCGGAAGAGAAATTACAGGGATTCGAGGGTCGACACATGAAGCGTAAATGTGGTGGGTGGAAACCCACACAAAAGGCAAGTAAGCATCTTAAGGAAGGATTGGCGGGACACGAGGTTCAACACATGAAGCTTAAAGGTGGTGAGAGAAAACCCACATGAAAGGCAAGTCAGTTTTTGAAGGAAGGACTGACGAGACTCGAGGTTCAACATATAAAGTGTAAAGGTGGCGTGTGGAAACTCACACATAAGGCAAGTTGACTTCTGAAGGAAGGGCTGCTGGAACCCAAGGGTCGAAGCATGAAGCGTAAATGTGGTGGGTGGAAACACACACAAAATACAAGTCAACTTCTCAAGGAATAGCTATTGAGACTNGTTCAACATATAAAGTGTAAAGGTGGCGTGTGGAAACTCACACATAAGGCAAGTTGACTTCTGAAGGAAGGGTTGCCGGAACCCAAGGGTCGAAGCATGAAGCGTAAATGTGGTGGGTGGAAACACACACAGAAGACAAGTCAACTTCTCAAGGAATAGCTATTGAGACCTGAAGGTTGACGCATTACATGTAAAGGTGATGGGTGGAAACCCACACAAAAGGCAAGTCAACTTTTGAAGGAAGGACTACAATGACCCGAGGGTCGACACGTGAAGCATAAAGGTGGTGGGTGGAAACACACACAAAAGGTAAGTCAAACTTCAAAGGAAGGCTATCAGGACCCAAGGGTCAACACATAATGCACAAAACAATGGTGGGTGAATACCTTCAAAGATGGCAAGCCATTTTTAAAGGAAGGGACACTGCAAACCAAAGGTCGATGCATAAAGCATGGAAGAGGTGGATGAAAACCTACACCAATGGCAAGTCGGTTTGTGAACGAAGGACTATCAGGACCTGAGGGTCGACGCATAATGCGTGAAAGAGTGGTGGGTGAAAACCCACACTAACGACAAGTTGGACTTCGAATAAAAGACTATCAGAACCGGAGGGTCGACACATAAAGCATAAAAATGCAGTGGANGAGGTGGATGAAAACCTACACCAATGGCAAGTCGGTTTGTGAACGAAGGACTATCAGGACCTGAGGGTCGACACATAATGCGTGAAAGAGTGGTGGGTGAAAACCCACACTAATGACAAGTTGGATTTCAAATAAAAGACTATTAGAACCGGAGGGTCGACACATAAAGCATAAAAATGCAGTGGCTGAATACCACCGAAAAAGGCTATCCACTTTTGAAGTAATGGTCGGTGCATAAAGCATGAAAGAGATGGGTTAATGTACAATATAATGTATGCCCACAAAACTTCTCTGAGTCTTTCATGTCATTCATATTTTCTATAAGTTTTGTCAGAATCACTTTTTTTTATCCTCGACTAAGCCTCAATTGAGAATGATTTTGTGTGGCATATGAAATTAATCAGNAGTAATGGTCGGTGCATAAAGCATGAAAGAGATGGGTTAATGTACAATATAATGTATGCCCACAAAACTTCTGAGAGTCTTTCATGTCATTCATATTTTCTATAAGTTTTGTCAGAATCACTGTTTTTTATCCTCGACTAAGCCTCAATTGAGAATGATTTTGTGTGGCATATGAAATTAATCAACTATGAGAAGCTCTCACATAGGTGTCCTAGACTCATGATCAGATACACCATGCAAACTATAAGATTTCAAAATTTAAGTTTAGGTGGGGTTTTCCTTCAGTACTTTTTTCCCGAGCCTCTTTTCTTTAATTATTTTCACCCTTAGCCTAAGTAGATAACATTATTCTTATTTAGGTGTTAAAAAATATTTTCATTTTGGAGATTTCTTCAAACGAGTTACTAATTTATCAAGCATCTTAATGTCACTTAACAACTTTTTGAACATAATATCCTAAGGATCTTATCAGGAGAATTTTAAATTTTGAAAAATATTTATATTGAAGTTTCTGATTTTTTCACTCACTTCAAGCTTCTTTTCAGGAGTGTTGGCCAATTTTTTCTATTTCTAAAGCCTTAAAACTTTTTGTTTTCCTGATAATTAATGTATTTGGTAGAGCTTCTTTTGGTTATAAAGAAATTTCTTTTGACTCCAAAATTCTTCTGAATAAATATTTTTAGAATTTTATGATCCATTAATTGTCAAGCTTCCATTACTTTAGTTGAATGGAAAAGTAAAAGATATAAATAGAATTTAAAACTACTTATATTTTAATGAGCAGGTATTGTTGAAGTGGTTTTGAGGTGTGGTGAAGCTTTTGGGATAGTTAATTTGAAGTTTGGAGGGGTTTGGTGGATTGTTCAAAAATGTCCTAGTTTTTAATGGAGAAATTAGGGTTTTGAGGTGGGGTACAGAGGCAAAAAAATGATGGGGATGTGCTTCGTGTAGGTTTAAAAAGAGTTTGGAGCAATTTTAGTAGGGCTTCGCCAAGGTTTATGGNTTTAGTTGAATGGAAAAGTAAAAGATATAAATAGAATTTAAAACTACTTATATTTTAATGAGCAGGTATTGTGGAAGCGGTTTTGAGGTGTGGTGAAGCTTTTGGGATAGTTAATTTGAAGTTTGGAGGGGTTTTGTGGATTGGTAAAAAATGTCCTAGTTTTTAATGGAGAAATTAGGGTTTTGAGGTGGGGTACAGAGGCAAAAAAATGATGGGGATGTGCTTTGTGTAGGTTTAAAAAGAGTTTGGAGCAATTTTAGTAGGGCTTCGCCAAGGTTTATGCACTTCTTCCCATTTGGTCATGAGGGGGTGGAGTACTTATAGGCTCGACTACAGCTTATGTGACCTCAAAACCACTTCCACAAGTTTGAGAAAGTATTTTGGAGAAGGTAAACCATGGTTGATAACAAACTACTTTCCACTCACTCGTGACTTATCAAACTACAAACCCTATTGCCCTATGACAACCAAACCATGAGATCTTAACTAGGTTCTCCCAAACAAATAAATAAAAAAATAATTAAAATTTTAATTGGCTAAGAAGTTTTAAGCAACCTAAAATTTTCAACCTCTAAAATCCGAAAGAAGACTTTAAAACTTAAATGAAATCTTAATGAACAAAGATTATCAAATACAACTTTAACCCAGCTATCCAAGTTTATGAAGATTTCTTGGACGATGCAATATATGGTTGTTGACAAGACTCTTCTGGTCGAAGTAGGTTTGACCACTGCTCAGGCTAATTAAACTAGGATTCCCTGATGATCTCGAGACAACGGAGCCATAGACATCTTGACTGGTTCTTCAAAAAAATTAAATAAACTAGACTATCAAATGAAAAAAAAAAATGTTTTATGCCAAATTGTTTTGCAGGGTAGCTAAAGACAAAAGGCTAACGTTACTTTAAATTTACTTTGCATGTTATTAAGGCGTGCCAACTCCATTTTGCAGAGATGAACATTCAAAAACTAAAGCAAAAAAGAAGAACCTCAACTAAACTATCAACGACACAACAAAACTTTAAGGCAGTTTAGAATCCTTAAGAATCTACTACCTTTAGGATAAACCTTTGTTTCTTTCCTTGATAACAACCTTGATTTTTCCGAGAACAAATCTTAACCTTAATTGGGGGTTTTCTCGAGTGCTACTGACTACTTAAGATTTAATTAACTATTGGGGCTTACTCTTATAGGAAAATGAGAACTCAAGAAAGGGTATATCAACCCTAAATATCTGGTAATTAGCTTTCGCAAGGTCTCCTTCACATTTGTGTATTTAAAGCATTTCATACATGCTTTAAAGCTATCAATGAGAACATTTACTTTTTTAAAGGCTTCTTACACACTTCTTTTGTTTGTTGATGTTATTATCCATCACTAGTTCTTCAATTTATCAGCTCTTCAGTTTATCTATATGATATGAGATGAAGAATTATTTAAAGAAAACGTCAATATAACAGAAGACAAACTAGCAATTCCACAACGACGACAACACATCAAATCCAATCGACATGAATGAAGATCGATGACAANATTTAATTTAGATAATTATTTAAATCCAGAAAATAAGGTTTTCAAAAGGTGATTTATTTAACCTCTCAAAATGAAGTTTTTATTTATGAGAAAATTATCATAGAATCCCTTAGGTCAGAGAAAAATTTAGGTAAAATTTCATGATTTTTTGAATTAAATTATTATTATTATTATTATTTTAATTTAGGTCAATTTTTATGATTTATTTTAAATAGAAAATAGTGTTTTAATTACAAATTTTTTTTTATATTTTTATTAGACTTCTCTGACTTTAGAAAACTCAGAGAATCAAATTTTATATTTTTGTAATTTTTTACATTATTTATTATAATTATTGTTAGTGAGAAAAATTCATTTTTAAGCTTTTAAAAATTTATTTTTAACTTAGGCCAATTGAAGGTCAGGTTTGGTGTGTAGAAGTGTTATAAAAGATTCAGGATCTAAATTGGGGTAAATTAAGAAGACTATGAGGTTCAATTTGGTGGGATTAAGTCATCAGGCCAAAATTGGGGGTTTGACTTAGATCAAGATTGAGCTCAAAGCATGGGCCAATTAGCTTGGATTTGGTTTGGATTGATCAAATGAAAAATTCATTTGAGTTTATAACTGAAATTGGGAGAAATTGGAATCAAATTGATGGACATTTAAAGTGAATTTGGGGAAATTTGACCTTTAAAGATAATTTGGGGGGTTTTGGTCAAAATGGTCAAATTGGCCAAATTAGGTTCAATTTAAGGGTTCAAATTGTTTTTGGGAACATTTGGAGTATTTTGGAGGTTTTGGGAAAGTTTGGGGTGCCAAGGGTATTTTTGTAATTTTGGCAAATTTTGGAGGTTTTGGGAAAGTTTGGGGTGCCAAGGGTATTTTTGTAATTTTGGCAATTTGGGTGGAAAGTTTGGGGTGCCAAGGGTATTTTTGTAATTTTGGCAATTTTGGGGGTATTTTGGTAATTTTGGAATTTTTGGGTAATTTGGGTATTTTGAGTGAATTTGGGAATTTTTGGCCAAATTTAGGGTTTCAAANTGGCAATTTTGGGGGTATTTTGGTAATTTTGGAATTTTTGGGTAATTTGGGTATTTTGAAATGGTTTGAAATAATTTTTGAAAAAATTTGGGTATTTTGAGTGAATTTGGGAATTTTTGGCCAAATTTAGGGTTTCAAGAGCATTTAGGTAATTTAGGTAGATTTAGGGGCAAAAGGCCAAGTTGGGTATTTTTGGTAGAATTGGGAAGTCAACCACCATATGTGAGCTATGAATCAATGGAATCCCCATTTGGGTCCTCTATATACTGGTCTTAGCTAAACCCTAGCCTAGGGTTAANAATTGGGAAGTCAACCACCATATGTGAGCTATGAATCAATGGAATCCCCATTTGGGTCCTCTATATACTGGTTTTAGCTAAACCCTAGCCTAGGGTTAGTGGGTTTAGGGGACCATCTACATGAGTCTCCCAAAAGAATCAAGAGATCAAAGTTAACAATTTTGGGTTTAGGGTTATGAGTGATTGTGGGTGAGAGTGAGTGTAGGTGAGTGAACTAGCTCTAGACCAACACCTAGAGTTAACTCTAAGGTCAAACAGTCCTATGGGGGCTCATCTTGAGCTCCCTCATACTCACCCCACCTACTAAGTGCTAGAGGTTAGAACCAATATGTGGACCTTCATGTTGAGCAAGGAGGAGTTTAGAATTTCTTATAGTGAGGGTTTCTTTTCTAGTTTTCTAAGAATAGTCAACAAGAAAGTCTTATGGTTAGACCTTAGGCAACTAAAGAGGGAAAACTAAACCTCAACANAAGTTAACAATTTTGGGTTTAGGGTTATGAGTGATTGTGGGTGAGAGTGAGTGTAGGTGAGTGAACTAGCTCCAGACCAACACCTAGAGTCAACTCTAAGGTCAAACAGTCCTATGGGGGCTCATCTTGAGCTCCCTCATACTCATCCCACCTACTAAGTGCTAGAGGTTAGGACCAATATGTGGACCTTCATGTTGAGCAAGGAGGAGTTTAGAATTTCTTATGGTGAGGGTTTCTTTTCTAGTTTTCTAAGAATGGTCAACAAGAAAGTCTTATGGTTAGACCTTAGGCAACTAAAGAGGGAAAACTAAACCTCAACCAAAAATGAGGTCAACAGTACACTGTGATGGGCCACCGACTAAACAAATTTACATGCTCACACGTGAAACTCTAAACCCGGAGCCGCTACGTTACGAAGCTCAAAACCAGTTTTGTGGGCAACACAACGAGGATGCAAACAAGCGTAGAATAACATTAAGAGACTCAACACATGAACAAATCTACTTCAGCTAAATTTTTCCTTAGCTCTAAACAACTTAACTAACAAGACTCTGAGGTAGTTCATCTAGCACGACATAAATACTTACACACATTTAGGCTCCTGAATAATCATGTTGTGCAGAATAAGTTCTAACTCTCTTTAGGTTCTGAGGTGGTTGTTTGACACGACATAAACCATGTTATCTTTATAGGCTATTTACATACTCAGGCATTATGTAAATGTAAGCCCTAAAAAAAATGGCAAGATTGAACACTTAAATAAAATCGTCTCCAAAATGTAGCAACAAAGTAGGATAATTTGGGAAGTCACCGATGTTCTCTTCAGGATTTATGACATCCCCTACTACTTTTTCCCCTTCCTTTGAACTCCTAAAAAAGTTGTTTCCATTTGGTTCTTTCTCATTTGACTCTTCCTACAAGTAACTTTGGAATCCTGAAGAGAGAACGTCCGATCTAAATCGAGAGTTTTTCTTAATTGACTTTAATCATTTGAGATATAATTAATTATAGCTATAGGGGCTCGATAGAAAACTTGGAACCCACGTAGAATAAACCTTATTTAATTTTTATATTAGATAGAAGAATTTATTGGTTACACTAAAGGTTTGTAGACCAAACAGACATCAAGAATTCTTTAGTTTATATAATTAAGCCGGATATCAAGTAATATGCTTATCCCTCGGGATAAGTGCATTATTTGTAGTCTTGTGCTCAAATATTTAAACTATTAAATATATGAGATCCTTTTAGTCTCATTTTTTTCAAAAATTGAAATGTTATTTTCAAAAAATCAAAATTATATATACACTAAATTATNTTAATGTACAATATAATGTATGCCCACAAAACTTCTGAGAGTCTTTCATGTCATTCATATTTTCTATAAGTTTTGTCAGAATCACTGTTTTTTATCCTCGACTAAGCCTCAATTGAGAATGATTTTGTGTGGCATATGAAATTAATCAACTATGAGAAGCTCTCACATAGGTGTCCTAGACTCATGATCAGATACACCATGCAAACTATAAGATTTCAAAATTTAAGTTTAGGTGGGGTTTTCCTTCAGTACTTTTTTCCCGAGCCTCTTTTCTTTAATTATTTTCACCCTTAGCCTAAGTAGATAACATTATTCTTATTTAGGTGTTAAAAAATATTTTCATTTTGGAGATTTCTTCAAACGAGTTACTAATTTATCAAGCATCTTAATGTCACTTAACAACTTTTTGAACATAATATCCTAAGGATCTTATCAGGAGAATTTTAAATTTTGAAAAATATTTATATTGAAGTTTCTGATTTTTTCACTCACCTCAAGCTTCTTTTCAGGAGTGTTGGCCAATTTTTTCTATTTCTAAAGCCTTAAAACTTTTTGTTTTCCTGATAATTAATGTATTTGGTAGAGCTTCTTTTGGTTATAAAGAAATTTCTTTTGACTCCAAAATTCTTCTGAATAAATATTTTTAGAATTTTATGATCCATTAATTGTCAAGCTTCCATTACTTTAGTTGAATGGAAAAGTAAAAGATATAAATAGAATTTAAAACTACTTATATTTTAATGAGCAGGTATTGTTGAAGTGGTTTTGAGGTGTGGTGAAGCTTTTGGGATAGTTAATTTGAAGTTTGGAGGGGTTTGGTGGATTGTTCAAAAATGTCCTAGTTTTTAATGGAGAAATTAGGGTTTTGAGGTGGGGTACAGAGGCAAAAAAATGATGGGGATGTGCTTCGTGTAGGTTTAAAAAGAGTTTGGAGCAATTTTAGTAGGGCTTCGCCAAGGTTTATGGACTTCTTCCCATTTGGTCATGAGGGGGTGGAGTACTTATAGGCTCGACTACAGCTTATGTGACCTCAAAACCACTTTCACAAGTTTGAGAAAGTATTTTGGAGAAGGTAAACCATGGTTGATAACAAACTACTTTCCACTCACTCGTGACTTATCAAACTACAAACCCTATTGCCCTATGACGACCAAACCATGAGATCTTAACTAGGTTCTCCCAAACAAATAAATAAAAAAATAATTAAAATTTTAATTGGCTAAGAAGTTTTAAGCAACCTAAAATTTTCAACCTCTAAAATCCGAAAGAAGACTTTAAAACTTAAATGAAATCTTAATGAACAAAGATTATCAAATACAACTTTAACCCAACTATCCAAGTTTATGAAGATTTCTTGGACGAAGCAATATATGGTTGTTGACAAGACTCTTCTGGTCGAAGTAGGTTTGACCACTGCTCAGGCTAATTAAACTAGGATTCCCTGATGACCTCAAGACAACGGAGCCATAGACATCTTGACTGGTTCTTCAAAAAATTTAAATAAACTAGACTATCAAATGAAAAAAAAAATGTTTTATGCCAAATTGTTTTGCAGGGTAGCTAAAGACAAAAGGCTAACGTCACTTTAATTTACTTTGCATGTTATTAAGGCGTGCCAAGTCCATTTTGCAGAGATGAACATTCAAAACCTAAAGCAAAAAAGAAGAACCTCAACTAAACTATCAACGACACAACAAAACTTTAAGGCAGTTTAGAATCCTTAAGAATCTACTACCTTTAGGATAAACCTTTGTTTCTTTCCTTGATAACAACCTTGATTTTTCCGAGAACAAATCTTAACCTTAATCGGGGGTTTTCTCGAGTGCTACTGACTACTTAAGATTTAATTAACTATTGGGGCTTGCTCTTATAGGAAAATGAGAACTCAAGAAAGGGTATATCAACCCGAAACATCTGGTAATTAGCTTTCGCAAGGTCTCCTTCGCATTTGTGTATTTAAAGCATTTCATACATGCTTTAAAGCTATCAATGAGAACATTTACTTTTTAAAGGCTTCTTACACACTTCTTTTGTTTGTTGATGTTATTATCCATCACTAGTTCTTCAATTTATCAGCTCTTCAGTTTATCTATATGATATGAGATGAAGAATTATTTAAAGAAAACGTCAATATAACAGAAGACAAACAAGCAATTCCACAACGACGACAACACATCAAATCCAATCGACATGAATGAAGATCGATGACAGCAAATGATAAAAGTGGCCAACATGATTTTTAAGCGCTAGTGAAATGTGCAGCGAAAACCTACTTGAAGTCTGTGCGATTACTCTCAACAATAATGCATTAAACCATCTGAGGGTCGAATATCTCAATGTTATGAAAAAAAAGTCAGCATTTTAGCTTGTTAATAATTCCAAGAAAGAGGCATACAATCAATTAAAAAAAAGCGACATGGTCGGCTGGATCTAATTGTCCTTTGTATGATTTTAGTGTTGTAATGTTGAATCATTTTTGGGGCTCGACTTTAGAGATTTTCTAAAATAAAGCATTTTCTGGTTGGAGCTGCATTTTGGTTCGCCTAAATCAACTGTCATCAATTAATGTAGACCCAACATTATTAAGGTACTAGGTGTTGTCCTCCCTCTCCAAGATTGGGGGTGCTCTTCTGTCATTTGGTATTGGAGCATCATGTCAATGTTGTTGAACTCTCTCTCTCTCTCTCTCTCTCACTCTCCCTCTCGCTCACTCGTCAGTGTGTCTCTAATTACTTATAACATTTGATCTTTTAGATCTTGAATCTATTGGGCCAAGAACTCCCAAGTGCACTCCAGATCATTGTTGGTCTCTCAGTGTGAGGTTTTTCACTTTGTTTTGCACCTCTTCTTGTATATGGTATGATTTTTACTCACTGCATCTTTTTGGATATCAAATCTAAAATTGACCGTGAGTCACACCCAAGGAATTGAGCGTGAGGGGAGAGTAGAATAGTAGAGGAAGAAGGAGAATTCTATATTGGAGATACACTCTCAAATGAATAGTAAAAAATCATGGAACTCCACTTCAATAAATGCTTTCTCTAATTATATAGGACTTAACAAATATTTTAAATTTTTGTCCCTATCAAAATGGGGTCTACNTGTTGTTGAACTCTCTCTCTCTCTCTCTCTCTCTCTCTCTCTCTCTCTCTCTCTCCCTCTCGCTCACTCGTCAGTGTGTCTATAATTACTTATAACATTTGATCTTTTAGATCTTGAATCTGTTGGGCCAAGAACTCCCAAGTGCACTCCAGATCATTGTTGGTCTCTCAGTGTGAGGTTTTTCTCTTTATTTTGCACCTCTTCTTGTATATGGTATGATTCTTACTCACTGCATCTTTTTGGATATCAAATCTAAAATTGACCGTGAGTCACACCCAAGGAATTGAGCGTGAGGGGAGAGTAGAATAGTAGAGGAAGAAGGAGAATTCTATATTGGAGATACACTCTCAAATGAATAGTAAAAAATCATGGAACTCCACTTCAATAAATGCTTTCTCTAATTATATAGGACTTAACACAACAAATATTTTAAATTTTTGTCCCTATCAAAATGGGGTCTATTGTGGGATGTTTTTTTATATTTTTTAAGTGACAACTTATCATCAAGTTGCTTTTTGGCTCGGTCGGCTCAACATGGTTGACTTGACTTAGCTGATCTTGCTCGGTCGGTTCGATTCAGTTGACTATTTATAGAGGTCTCATCTTTAGTAAGATGTCCTGATATCTGTGAGATGTCTGCAAATATTTGTGGAGTTGATCTTCTCATTGGGTCGGGCTCACTCTAGTTTAGAAACTTAGACACCCACGTGATTCGTTTTCCTGTTAGTGGTTTTCTCNCTCGGTCGGCTCAACATGGTTGACTTGACTTAGCTGATCTTGCTCGGTCGGTTCGATTCAGTTGACTATTTAAATATGTCTCATCTCTAGTAAGATGTCCTGATATCTGTGAGATGTCTGCAGATATTTGTGGAGTTGATCTTCTCATTGGGTCGGCTCTCATGTGGGATAAACCTCTGTATGAGGTCAGCTCACTCTAGTTTAGAAACTTAGACACCCACGTGATTCGGTGGTTTTCTATGCATTGATCAACATTCTCATGTCAACTTTTAGGCTTGGTTGGTTTTGCCTCATACGTCTTGGCTCATTGTGGTTGACTCGTCGGTTTGTCTCGTCAGGCGTGGTAGGCCTCACAATCTCTTTGCAGGGATTTTTCTCCATCACTTTCCTCTCTTTTGAACCATTAAATCTCTATTTGACGAGCACCGAAACTTTTTTATGGGCACTTTGGAACCTAATAAAAAAAAATATTTTTTTTTTCCAATTCTCCTATCAAACAACTTGAATACTAAAGGAGGATGTTATTTTCAGGTGGTTATTGTTTGATGATTTATTGTTTATAAAAACAAATAAAATGAATTAAGTGCTCTTTTTTATTATTAAGTATTTTTTTATATAATTAAAATAGCATGACTATTTCGAAGGAATCTAACTTTCATAAAAGCCTGCAAAAGCCCAAATTAAAAACAACCACGTAGTCCAAAATTAATGTGCCCGCATGTCTCCTAATCAGAAATCTTTTGCAGGCAGGCCCTTTAATTCCATGTGAGCCAATCAGGCAGAGGCCGAGATGGCAGTGGTCCTCCGTTTTGACTTTTAGGAACCTTTACATATATACCACTCAATTCCTTTGGATTTACACATCTAATTCAAAGTTAAATACTTAATACTCAAATCCTTAATATTTTTTTGTAGATTTAAAGCACCAAAGTATCATGTAAATAGAAAATTTAGCTGAGATATGTAAATACATGAAAATTGTGTAAATTTTGCTTATACCACCCAAATTTTTGTATATTTCACTAAATTATCACTATTTATACTTTTAAATAATAAAATAAAAATGATAAGATGGCATCAATATGTTAAAATTAAAGCTTAGGTGATAAATATGTAAATAAATAAAANTTGAACCATTAAATCTCTATTTGACGAGCACCGAAACTTTTTTATGGGCACTTTGGAACCTAATAAAAAAAATGTTTTTTTTTTTCCAATTCTCCTATCAAACAACTTGAATACTAAAGGAGGATGTTATTTTTAGGTGGTTATTGTTTGATGATTTATTGTTTATAAAAACAAATAAAATGAATTAAGTGCGCTTTTTTATTATTAAGTATTTTTTTTCATAATTAAAATAGCATCACTATTTCGAAGGAATCTAACTTTCATAAAAGCCTGCAAAAGCCCAAATTAAAAACAACCACGTAGTCCAAAATTAATGTGCCCGCATGTCTCCTGATCAGAAATCTTTTGCAGGCAGGCCCTTTAATTCCATGTGAGCCAATCAGGCAGAGGCCGAGATGGCAGTGGTCCTCCGTTTTGACTTTTAGGAACCTTTACATATATACCACTCAATTCCTTCGGATTTACACATCCAATTCAAAGTTAAATACTTAATACTCAAATCCTTAATATTTTTTGTAGATTTAAAGCACCAAAGTATCATGTAAATAGAAAATTTAGCTGAGATGTGTAAATACATGAAAATTGTGTACTACCTATGTAAATTTTGTTAAAATTAAAGCTTAGGTGATAAATATGTAAATAAATAAGAATTAAATGATATGTATGTAAATATTCATAAATTTTATAAAATGGATATAATTATATATGTTAACAAAAACTATAATAAATTATTTTATAATAATAAATAAAAATCAAATCATGATGTTTAATCAAAACTTTAATAAAGATGACACCAAAGCTCTTAAATTAATTTGAAATAAATGCAATACATAAGTAATTAATAGTACACTTATCTTAAACTAAATTTAAAAAATTGAAATTTTATGTTTTGACAAGACTATTTTGATAGAACTTTTTTTTAATAACATCTCAGATGAAATTTGCATCCCCATCAAATTTCAAGNTTAAATTAATTTGAAATAAATGCAATACATAAGTAATTAATAGTACACTTATCTTAAACTAAATTTAAAAAAATTGAAATTTTATGTTTTGATAAGTCTATTTTGATAGAAATTTTTTTAATAACATCTAAGATGAAATTGGCATCCCCACTAAATTTCAATCAATTTATTTTTTATTTAAAATCTTCGTTCCACCACTAAATTGAGAGATAACTCAACCCCACTTTTACAGTCAGTTTTAGAAGTCCCGAAACATATCAATTATATATAAAATTAGGTTGATGATTAGATATTTGTTTTCATAATGATTTTGATCCTTATAAGGCTTCATATTCTAAATACTAGCTTGATGTGCTCAATGAATTTTAACAAAGACTAACAATTCTAATGTTGACATACATATCCTCTTACCTAAACAAGAAGAACTTATTTCACTTTTTAAAAATTGAAATGGTGGTATTTTTTATGTGATATGAAAGATTTGGATGGTATGAATACAAAAAAAAATAAATTTTAGGTCTTATATATTTAACTATGTAGGAATTGGAAGGTAAGTGTGTAAATGCTCTTAATGCATAAGGTATAAAAGCACTAAAGTAGATTATATGCAACTCTTACCAATTTAAATACATATCATTTAACAAATAACATTAGTAAAAGAAAACATCAACATAATCATGAATTAAACATTGATTAGTAGAGTATGGGAATTCAAAATCTTACCTATAGAATGGAGGCTTAATTGTCCAATTAGTTTTGACCAGATTTATTTTTCTTTAATTTATGGGTTTTGTATATTAAGATTATACAAACCATATTGATAGAATGGATACATGCTAGTGATTTTGCCCACAAAATCAGTTAACAATTGAAGTCTTATTCATATAATATATATTTTGGCTGGCTGTTGATGAATAATAAATAGTCTGAATTAGATTAAATTTTTATGTATCTTATAAATTGTCCACAGCTAACACAACTTTAATAAAATATGTCGGCCAACAATTTTGTTGTGTTAACCTAATTATTAGTTCTACTTTTACTATTCAAAATCTTTTTTGCTAATTGACCGACAATTTGTTGTGTTAACCTAATTATTAGTTCTACTTTTACTATTATTTTTTTAGGGTTTAGGGTTTTGTGTTTATTTGGTTTTGACTATGCTCCATGGATGTTTGTATTTTAACTCTTTTAATAAAAATTAATTTAATATGTACAATCGTACAATTTGTATACGAGCCCCTTTTCTTAGAAAAAATATTGCATCAGACTCTGCACATAGAGTTACGTGCGGAGTCCAATGAAATCACGTCACATGGAAGAGAGAAAAAAAAAATTCGGCTCAGTAACACAGGGAAATATTCCTCCTGTATTATTCTGTGTCATTCAAGTGTTGTTGTATGTCTTTAATTCAAGTGTTATTGTAATCTGAGAATATTATTCGTGTTATAATAACATAATAACACATCAATAACACTTGAATAATACACAATAATATCTGAATAACACACAATAACATTTGAATAATATGAGAAGAATCTTTTCTTGTGTTAACGAACATATTTTGTTTTTTTTATGTCACCGCCAGGTGGTTAGATTTCATTGGACTCCCCACGTAACTCTACACGCGGAGTCCTGATGTAATATTTTATTGATGAGAGGAGTCAGTCGAGTAATGTTTTTTTTTTTTTTTTTTTTTTTTTTTTTTTTNTTTTTTTTTTTTTTTTTTTTTTTTTTTTTTTTTTTTTTTTTTTGCAATGAATAGGGCTCTTTTTTGCAGCACGAAAACTTATTAATCCAACTTCGACCATGATTCCTCACATTTGTTTATCTATAACATTTTTTTTTTCCATCTAATAGCTATAATCTTTATTTTGTCTTCTATAAATAATTATTATCTTAGGATCTTTAGTTAATGTACAATATTTTTTTTAGCATTTTGTATTGAAACTATTCATCTTTTCCTTATAATTAATTAAGTGAAGGGTGGATGTGGTACGCCTCGATCGACCCAATAATCGGTACTTTGTACCTTCGGACCCACATTTTGTGGCGGTGACAACTAGGCTAATGCCATCATTCTAAAAGTACACGAACTCCTCGTAAGGGCTAAATTATTTTAAGAAAATGCTGAATATTTATAGAAAATTTTTTTATAAAACAATACAAAGTTAAATAAATCTTAATTTTCATGCACATATAAGATGGGATATATGCAAAAATTAAAATTTTGGTGTTAGTTATGTAAATGCATGGGAATTGAGTGGAATGCATGTAAATCTTCAAGCTCTCTTCTAGCCCTATATTATACTGGTTGTGTGCATAGAAGATTTTATTTTTTAGAGGATTTTTTTATCATAATTTTCTTTTAATTGATATATGTTACAATAATATAACATATTTTATTAAGTTTTATAGGATACAAATACATATTTTATTTTTACAAATGCATGTATTTAGATTGTTGTCTTTTAGAAGCTCGTGTTGGTTTTAAGTGCAAAAGATTCATATAGTATTTTGTCTCTCAGATAAAATCATGGTGTTTGCATTTTGTATGTAAGGAAAAGAAAAAGCCAAGATTTTGGCATCAACTTTNTTGGTTTTAAGTGCAAAAGATTCATATAGTATTTTGTCTCTCAGATAAAATCATGGTGTTTGCATTTTGTATATAAGGAAAAAAAAAGCCAAGATTTTGGCATCAACTTCAGAGGCCGTTAATAATAAGACGATCTGGGCTCAATTTATCTCAAATCAAAATAGTTTTGTTAGTGTTAGGCATGTCTAGTTGGATCTCTCATTTCAACTATAATTTTTTTGAAATAAAAATTTAGATAATCATAAAGTCGACCGATAAAATTTTCACTTCGTAAAATTTCATCAAGGGTTTTTTTCATGGATGTTAAATTTTATAATAAGATATCAATATGTCTATAGATATATAAGATATAATAAGTGCTTTTACCAAGCAAAAGTTTGTTGGCCCATTTAGAGTAATAAACAACTTTCTAAATAATTTAAAAAACATTAAAACAAGTATCTACAAAACAAGGAGAAAAAAACAACTTATTTAAGTACATGTTTTTTCAAGATTGAAGTTTGGTATATTATAAGAAAATGTGACTTAAATTTGTGATCCTAAACACACAACTCTCTCTTTTAACTAATGTATGATAGGGCCTTTCAAGTAGTTTCCTCTTTATATTTGTGAAACATTAGCCTGCAACTAATCATTATTAATTAAGAATATATATTGATTAAAAATTACATTGAAAAAAAAATTATTAAATCTGTCAGAAAATCTCAATCCATTTTAGACTAGCCATCTTCCAATATCAAAATCAAGATCATCCAAGTTTTGATTTTATAAAATTTATACTTGAATTGAATATCATAAGAAAAAAAACTAACAACGTAAGAAAGTGGTGTAATCCGAATTCAAATGAGTTCATATATGCCACCTAAAACTTTACTTAATATTTTAGGACACTAATATAAGAATCCAATGATCTCCAACTTTTACATACTTGTAGTTACATCGAGTATCACAATAAGAGAAACCTAATGAGAGAATATCACGTAATTTTGAATTCATTATGACACTTAAATATTAAGAGATTGATATGTAATTAAATGAATTAACATGAGCCATTAAATGAAGTGCTACTATGAGAAGTTATTAATAAACCCTATTTCTTACATAGAGTAGAGCTAGACTTACATTTGGAGAGAGCTTGAAGTTCTAAAAAACTTTAGAGCTCTACATGACTGTTGTTGTTAGACAACTCACATTTTATCATCGCTGTATAGCCACCATTGTTTGATCATTATCATTTAATTTCCATCACTTGAANAATCAAAATAGTTTTGTTAGTGTTAGGCATGTCTAGTTGGATCTCTCATTTCAACTATAATTTTTTTGAAATCAAAATTTAGATAATCATAAAGTCGACCGATAAAATTTTCACTTCATAAAATTTCATCAAGGGTTTTTTCATGAATGCTAAATTTTATAATAAGATATCAATATGTCTATAGATATATAAGATGTAATAAGTGCTTTTACCAATCAAAATTTTGTTGGCCCATTTAGAGTAATAAACAACTTTCTAAATAATTTAAAAAATATTAAAACAAGTATCTACAAAACAAGGAGAAAAAAAACAACTTATTTAAGTACATGTTTTTTCAAGATTGAAGTTTGGTATATTATAAGAAAATGTGACTTAAATTTGTGATCCTAAACACACAAGTCTCTCTTTTAACTAATGTATGATAGGGCCTTTCAAGTAGTTTCCTCTTTATATTTGTGAAATATTAGCCTGCAACTAATCATTATTAATTAAGAATATATATTGATTTAAAATTACATTGAAAAAAAAATTATTAAATCTGTCAGAAAATCTCAATCCATTTTAGACTAGCCATCTTCCAATATCAAAATCAAGATCATCCAAGTTTTGATTTTACAAAATTTATACTTGAATTGAATATCATAAGAAAAAAAACTAACAACGTAAGAAAGTGGGGTAATCCGAATTCAAATGAGTTCATATATGCCACCTAAAACTTTAGTTAATATTTTAAGACACTAATATGAGAATCCAATGATCTCCAACTTTTACATACTTGTAGTTACATCGAGTATCATAATAAGAGAAACCTAATGAGAGAATATCACGTAATTTTGAATTCATTATGACACTTAAATATTAAGAGATTGATATGTAATTAAATGAATTAACATGAGCCATTAAATGAAGTGCTACTATGAGAAGTTATTAATAAACCCTATTTCTTACATAAAGTAGAGCTAGACTTACATTTGGAGAGAGCTTGAAGTTCTACAAAACTTTAGAGCTCTACATGACTGTTGTTGTTAGACAACTCACATTTTATCGTCGTTGTATAACCACCATTGTTTGATCATTATCATTTAATTTCCATCACTTGACCATCATTATTTGATTGTCATCATCTACTATCATCATTTGACCACCACCCCCAATCACCATCATTTGTGCAAATTAACCAATTATTATCATAAGACCATTGCCTTTGATTGCAGTTATCAGTAATCATCATTTAACCATTGATATTTAGTCATTACTATANATTATTTAAATAAAATATATTATAATGAGTATAGTGTAAAAAGAATCTCCAATTATTTTAAAATTAAACTCTTAACAATTCTTCATATGTAGGGTTGTAAAGAAGTGTTGTTTGACTCGTTTCAAATTGCTCGAGTTCGAAATTGACTCGTTAACAGTATGTTTGTGTTCAACTCAAAATTGGCTTGTTAAAATTAATTAGAAAAAATATATGTAGAGTATCAAATTCGAACATAGACCAAATAAAAAAAAAATACATAAACACATTACCACACTGAGCGGTTAGGTTTTAAACTTAGATATAAATAAATATAATATATTATTATATAATTATATTGTTTTTTTTTTTTTTTGTATTTCGAGTTAAATGAACGGAACACTAGCGAACAAAGAGTTGTTCGTGTTCGGCTAATTTATAATTCGAGCTTAAAAAATTTATTCGTGTTCCTTTTGTTTACTCAACGAACGAGTCGAACACAAACTACTTAACGAGTCGAACATAAATTACTTATGAATAACGAGCTCTTTTGACAACTCTATTCATGGGGACTGCTTCAACCTAAATTTAAATATGATGAGAACTATTTAGGCAATTCTAAAAANAAATTGTGATAATCATATAGATGATGGGAAACAAATTAGTGAAATCAGTGAGGTTTGTTCTGCGGCAACAAGGGATTTGAGAAAGAAAGGTTCTTCGCTATTCAGGCTTTGGAAGTCAACACGTGGAAGTAATGCTGAGGATTTCAAGAGGATCTCTTTTGAGTTAAGCAGTGGGAGGCTCTGGAATGGTAGGTCCTTCAATGCCACCCTATCATCTGCAAGGAAGTCTGCAGAAAAAGGTTTCGGCTCACCTTGTGTGGGTAATTGGAGTTCCCCTGATTTAATGAACCATCATATCACCAGTGGGATTGAAGGCCATGTTGAATGGCCACAGCTGACAAAGAAGCAAAGTTTGAAGGCGAAACTCATGGAGGCGAGGATTCAAAGTCAGAAGATTCAGCTTCGTCAAGTTCTCAAACAAAAGATTTGAGATTTTTGTGGTGCTGTAGACGGAACTGAACCACAGATTCAAATACATAGACTTCCTTGGCTCTGATATTACTTTGAACTGATGAATTTATTCCGTTTATCATCCATACTGTTATTATTCAACAGTTGCTGTGGCTAGATGGGTCATGCTCTATAAGAGATAAGTTGCTTCGAGAGTAGATCGTTACCATGTATTTTTGCATGCTAAGCGTTCTCGCATGGTTATGAATATATGTGTAGTTGTAATTTTCCTGATTCAGTGTATAAATGGTTTCATTTTAGAAATAAGCGGTGCAGTGATGATTTTTACTAAATTCAGGTGAAGTGTAATAACATGCATTTTTTAACTATTGGAATTGCAGGCTTTATTGTTTTTCTTCAGAAAGTTCAACAAAATTCCTCTGCGGCCACATTATCAAAATAGGTAATATACTCTCACCAACACAAAATTTTCATGTCCAAATNGAACAAGGGGCATATAGAACTCAGCTGCGACCCCATAGGGTTCTTTCCGATGTGACAATGTCCATGGTTTTTATGGGCGGTTTTGCGGTCATATAATGTGATTCTTAAATTTCTCTTAAATTTTGATTGCCGTCTTTGTCATTTGATATTATTGTTTTAAAATTCTATTTCTGCTTTTTTTTTTTGCATATTCTTGTTTGAAGATCAATGGCGGTCAGCTTCACTCCGCTTATGTCTCCAGTGGCAATTGCTTTTATCTCCATCGCGATACTCATGAAGATTTCATTAGCGTTGGTGCTATTAAAAATCACAGGAATGGCACATCACACAAGGTATCTCTAGTTTCGTTGTAGTTTAATTAGAAGAAAACAAAAACATCTTTGCGCTTTTGAGTTGTATTTCTCCATCCCTTTATTGACTCAATGAACTTAATCAGCTTGAAGCTTCTGCTTCATTGCTCCCTTCTTCAACAGAGAGGGCGACAGAAAGGAACCTTCGCCATCCAAAGGTATCTAAAGATACATTTGACTTGTATGATAATCTGAAGCTTCTTGAAGACCAGAAAACCAACAAGTTCTCTATTGTTTCTGCTCTGAGATTAGAGCTTGAACGGGCATGGTCCAAAATCATAGAGCTTGAGGTGGAACGGCAATCTACTAAGAAAGAGCTTGATCACTACGTGAGGAAAGNCATAAATCATATCGGGAAATGCGGATTTTGAAAGAACGCATTTGTACAAGTAGTTGGTCTCATGGGAACAAGGGGCATATAGAACTCAGCTGCGACCCCATAGGGTTCTTTCCGATGTGACAATGTCCATGGTTTTTCTGGGCGGTTTTGCGGTCATATAATGTGATTCTTAAATTTCTCCTAAATATTGATTGCCGTCTTTGTCATTTGATATTATTGTTTTAAAATTCTATTTCTGCTTTTTTTTTTGCATATTCTTGTTTGAAGATCAATGGCGGTCAGCTTCACTCCGCTTATGTCTCCAGTGGCAATTGCTTTAATCTCCATCGCGATACTCATGAAGATTTCATTAGCGTTTGTGCTATTAAAAATCACAGGAATGGCACATCACACAAGGTATCTCTAGTTTCGTTGTAGTTTAATTAGAAGAAAACAAAAACATCTTTGCGCTTTTGAGTTGTATTTCTCCATCCCTTTATTGACTCAATGAACTTAATTAGCTTGAAGCTTCTGCTTCATTGCTCCCTTCGTCAACAGAGGGGGCGACAGAAAGGAACCTTCGCCATCCAAAGGTATCTAAAGATACATTTGACTTGTATGATAATCTGAAGCTTCTTGAAGACCAGAAAACCAACAAGTTCTCTATTGTTTCTGCTCTGAGATCAGAGCTTGAACGGGCATGGTCCAAAATCAGAGAGCTTGAGGTGGAACGGCAATCTGCTAATAAAGAGCTTGATCACTACGTGAGGAAAATTGAAGAAAAGGCTGCATGGAGGAGAAGAGAGCATGAAAAGATCCGGTCAGTAATTGATGCAATGAAAGAAGATTTGAAAAGAGAGAGAAAGTACGTTCAAAGTTTAGAAGTTATGAATGCCAAGCTTGGTAATGAGCTTACTGAGGCTAAGTTATCTGCGAAGCAGTCCTTGCAGGAGTTTGAGAAGGAGAGGAAAGCCCGTGAGCTTCTGGAAGAAGTCTGCCATGAGCTGGCTAAGGAGATTGGGGATGATAAGGCTGAGGTTGAAGCACTGAAGATAGAGTCGGTGAAGACCAGAGAAGAAGTGGAAGAGGAGAGAAAGATGCTACAGATGGCTGAGGTATGGCGGGAAGAAAGAGTACAGATGAAGTTAATTGATGCTAAACTGGCTCTTGAGGAGAAATATTCAGAACTTAGCAAGTTGCAGGAGGAAATAGAAGCCTTTCTAAGCTTAGCAAGTTCTAACAATTATGGTTCTTGTTATTCTAAGAAAGCAAAAGCTCTTAAAGAGGCTGTTGGATCAGTCATAGCTCATGATATGAAAGAATTCACATACCAGCCTCCGCCTGCTTCTGATGGCATTTTTGCCATCTTTGAAGAACTCCAGCCAAGAGAGCAGAGCAATTTAAAAGAGACTAAACAATGTCATGGATCTGTGACACCTGAGGTGAATGGATTATCTGAAAATA
>JXCR01148745.1:54759-78699 GCA_002079205.1 Phalaenopsis hybrid cultivar | reverse complement strand
CCTATCACTAAAATTTTTGTCTGACACTATACGTACAACCTTTCACCTTATCAACAAGATGTCTTCCCCCAACACCTGCAACACCTCTCATGTACAAAAAAAATAAAAATAAAAAATAAAAATAAAAATAAAAAACTTGCATATGAAAATCTGTGGTTCCCTTGACTTTCTCCATCACAACGCACCAAACTTGACCAACGATCAATGGAATGTGTCTTTCTCAGGTATCCTAACATTTTCAAAGGCTACAAATGTTCTTATCCTCCCACCGACAAAGTTATCATATCCCGACACGTCATATTCAACGAACTACCTCAACACTAACCAAGTCCCTCCTCACCTTCAAAAAATTTAGCGCCACTTACACTCCTTCCCCAGCTCTTTTCCCTTACACTATACACAACAAACGTCACAACTCACAAACTCTTCCACCCAGCTAACTCCACATTCTCAAAATCTTCAGCCATATCGTCTCCCCTGAGTAATCCAACCCCACGACCAGCTATGCCGTCCCCACTACATCTCACATTCATCGCCCCATCCAGTCACCCTATGACCACCCAATCTAAAACAAGATATCTCAAATCCAAACAAATACTCACCCTTCAGCACTCCATCACTACTAAGACGGAATCTTGCAATCTCAAAGAAGCCACTTGACATCCTCACTGTTAACAAGCCATGCAAGTGGAAGTAGATGCTCTGCACAATCAAAAAATTTGGACATTAGTTCCACCTCCACCCAACCGGTCCATTTCAGGCAACAAATGGACATCAAAATTAAACACCGATCCGATGATACTATAGCCAAGTAAATACTTCCATCATCTCCAACAGCCCCTCTGCGAGAACTTCCAGCAACTCATATGCCTCCTGTTATGAAAAATGACGGCAATAAAGCGAAAAATAAATTGAGAAAATTACACCAAAAAAAGACGACACAAGATTTACGTGGTTCGGCAAATTGCCTACGTCCACGGAGTTGCAGAGGATTTTATTAGCTTTGAGGATCACACTGTCGACCACGTCGACTTACAAGAAAGAATTCTCTCTCCTCTTCTCTCCCTCTCTCTAACCAAAAAAAAAAAACCACCAGAACAATACGGAGAGAAAGAAAAACATGCAATGCCTTGCACTTCCTTTTTTCTTGCCGTGAACCAACCAAGTAGAAGAAAACAGGAGTAGAGACACACCCATCCGATTTCATCCAGCATCCATAAATATAACTCTTCCTATTTAGCCCAATAGGGAAGAAGCCTGNAGAAACATTTTCAGAACACAATAACACTTGAATAACATACCATAACACCCGAATAACAATGGTGGAATATTCTCCTGTGTTAGCTGTGTTACCGGGAATATTCCCCTATACCGTGATTTCATCGAACTTCACACGTAACTCTACATACAGAATCCTGATGTAATATTTTTCCCCCTTGCATGCGTCTCGCTCGTGGGTGCTGAAGAATAACATTGTACCATATTTTGGTAAGAAAGATTCCTTCATTAAAATGTGTGTGGGGTCCCTTTGTTTCTTCCTTCGTGCGCTTTAAAAGAATAAAATGGTACAATATTTTTCTAAAGAAAGATTCCTCTAAAATAATTAGTTTGGATTAATGCATGCATGATTGATTACGGTGATCTCAATAGCACCTTAAATCCCAAATATGTATTTTTATGGGCGTCTATGTGTTTTCATATCTAATAACGAAACTTTCCTTTTTATATTTCTATTACTCATATCTTTCATATCACATTAAACATAATGTCTTTCTAATAACATTTTCATGCTCAGATAAGGTGGTATATATGCAAAAATTGAAGTATACTTGTTAGATATATAATTACATAGAAATTGAATGGTATGTATGCAAATTTTCTTGGGACAATTACATACAGGCCCTCCTGAAACTTCCTATTTGTAAATCAAGGGCAAAACCACCACCCATATTTTTCATTTTTATCAAATTCTCAACAGTTTGATTGTGACATGAGTAAATAGATCAGTTCGATAATTAAAAAAGAAAAACTATCTCATGATTAATTTATAAATATCAATATTATCCGTGGTCTACGTATAATTATCCCTCTTTAATCCATGAAAAAATCTAGATAACCTGCTGTAATGCTTGATAGAAATCTAACCATCTCATCTTGATATCCTGTCAGCAATAAAGTGATCCACCATCCAAAGAATTGAAAATTAAAGTAAGCTTATCACCCCAATTGCAAAATTGATGGGATCCCAAAAGCTGAAGATAGCCAAAAGTTTATCCTGAATGGCTGCATCCAAGTTTTCTGAAATCAGAAGATGAGAACTCAAGCAATCCAGTCCATAAACAAATAGATGGCAGAGAAAACTAATCAAGCTACGTAATACACGTAAGAGAAATGAATATCAATCTTATCAGAACGAAAAAAATATATAAATAAATGATATGATAAGAGATAAACATCCCTAAACTTCAGCAAAGCTCTTCTCTGAAAGTCTAATATAAAAATAATCCGGAATTTGAAACCTGGCGACGGTCGAGCCCAGGAGTGTAAAAAATGTAGTAATAAGATAGTGCATGAGCAGTCAGACTTAGCAAACGAACCTGATCTCAAGTAACTTTGTTGAATTTAACTGAATTAGAAGAGAGAATATTTACTTAATATAATCACTAGAATTTAGCCTATTTCTCATTGTCAAAAGCTGACGGTCAATATTATAAAACAATTGGTTATTATATTTCTGACAGCTTAGTGAAAATTTATGAGACGTATGTTAATAGTTTATTACTAATTAGAAAAAAGATGGATTAACTGGCGACTTTTACCTTCTAATAGTATTCTGTCGGGCTATGCCAATTGATTTTGGGCTAGTTAGTCCATTTTGCGACGCCGTAGAGAGTTTCTCCGTCAGAGATCCGGGGAGAAACCCCCTACATTTCCTCACCAAAGTAAGAGACGGCGGTGCCGCACATCCAAGGGTCTAAACTTTAGGTCTCCCGGGTGAGGTTGTTATCACGAGCCTAGTTTGCTATCTGCATGTTGGTTTGCTGCATATTGCATTTTTACTTGGTGCATGTTGCATTTCACTTCGCTCCAACCGGCCGCCCCGGCCCGGTGAGCCTCTCATTTCGCTATGATCGGCCGCCCTGACCCAACGAGCATCTTACTTTTCTCTGACCGGCCATCCTGGCCCGACGAGCATTTCACTTCGTTCCGATCGGCCGCCCCGGTCCAACGAGCATCTTAATTTGCTCAGGCCGGCCACCCCGGCCCGATGAGCATCTCACTTTGGTTCGACTGGCCGCTCCGGCCCGGTAGACCGTTCACTTTGGTTAGACCGGCCACCACGGTCCGGCTGACCAGTCACTTGCATGTTTGTTTGCTTTTGCATTATATCACATGCNTGCTCAGGCCGGCCACCCCGGCCCGATGAGCATCTCACTTTGGTTCGACTGGCCGCTCCGGCCCGGCAGACCGTTCACTTTGGTTAGACCGGCCACCACGGTTCGGCTGACCAGTTACTTGCATGTTTATTTGCTTTTGCATTATATTACATGTTTACCTGCTTGTATGTTGCAGCTTGTATGTGTTAGCTTGCATGATCATTATCATTTGCTTGTATTGCATTTCTTCGGGCTACTACCACCATGACATACCCATCCCTTTTGTCACTGCCGCCTCGGCATACCTTCCTCGGGTCACTGCCGCCACAGCACGCCCGTCACTTTCGGTCACTGTCTCCTCGACACACCTTCCTCGGGCTGCTGCCTCCACGGCACGCCCATCACATTCGGTCACTTCCGCCTCAGCACACCTTCCTCGGGCCGCTGCCTCCATGGCACGCCCACCCTTCGGGTCACTACCGCTACGACACACTCATTTGTTTGGGTCGCTGCCTACGCGGTATGCCCATCTTCTCCTGAGTCACTGCCCCACGGTAGACTCATTACTTTTGTCACATGACTGTCTACACTTGCATTTGCATGTTTGCATGAATAACGAGCCGGTCTTGTTAGGAGAGTGACCCCGTGTCGGTCGCGATTCCTTAACGAGCATTGCTTGCTAGGTTGATCCCGGTGAGCAATGCGAGTTAAGTCATCAGTATTGTCACGAGAATGACTGTGCTAAAGATCTAATAGATCCAACTCGTGTCACCACTCTTTGTGACACACTTTAGATCCTTTGGATCTTTAGATGGGGCCGGTATGACGACCCCGTCAAAGTCATATTATACCTAGACTTACCCCCCACTTAGATACTAAGTTGATGCACATTTTTATGACGCCCCCGTCAAGGTCATATAGATCCTTTAGATCTTTAGGATGGGGCTGGTATGACGACCCCGTCAAAGTCATACTATACCCAGACTTACACCCACACTTAGATACTAGGTTGACACACTTTTCGTTAGATGGTGTGCTAGGCTAGGATTTAGGATGTTATGTAGTCTTTTTGATGCTTGACCATTGTTCTTTGCTGGATTGGCTGTCCTAGCCAGACATTTTTCTTTTGTATTATGCTTGTGATATGTTGCATGTTGCGTATGTATGATATTATGTTAGGGCATTCTTCTGCAGGGAGTCATGCCTATTTATATGCACACACACACACAAGTACCGCTATGGGGGGAGCAAGTAATGATTTTTTACCATTTGCTTGCAGGTGCTATTAGCTCCCCACTTTTAAGGCATGGCTCATGATACATCATTTTCATGTGAGTTTTCCTGCTAATACTTGTTTTTATGCAGGATTGAGTCTTTTTCTTTTTCTATGTACTTTTAGAGTCTAGGAGAGTCCTATAGCAGAAATAAGATACGGGAGAGGCATTTGGTGCGAAAAGCACGTGGAGGGAACCAGGAGAAGATGCTCGTGCCCCGTATCTTAATTCTGCATTTTATATTGATGTGTAGAATTAGGACCGGACATGTATATGCGGAGTTCGTCCGCCTTTTTTTTTCTGGGACATGTTGCCAACCCAGCGTCATCGGCTTGTTTTATTTTTTTATTTGGCTTGTTTTTGCTTTTTGCATCATGTTGCATGCCTAAATTTGCATGTGTTTTCCTTGTTTCTTTCTGTGGCTTATCTGAGATTTCACGATGAAATATAGGCTCTTTAGGACTTAAAATCATAATTTTTCTACTTAAAAATTACTAAATAAAATATCAAGATAATTAAAATTTAGGATTAAAATATTCAGGATTTAAAAATTTTTACATTTACTTTCTTGCAGATATTAATAGAGCCTCCACAATACTTAAGGACCGCTCTAAATAGCTGCATTCATACTTGCATGTCCCGAAAGTGAGCCCCCATGCTTCTTCAACCTGACTGGCCCAGCATACCTTTTTTATAGGTGTTTGTCTAGTGCGCCTAGGGTGTTAGAAGGCTTCCCGACCCAGACGGGGTATAAGTTCTTTTGTTTGGAGCGTTTCTAGTTTTTTAGCTGAACCTGCACTTTCTTTTCTTTCCTGAGGCATTCNCATGTGGGATAAAGAAGTTACTACAATTTTTTGTGATTTATGTGCAAGGGAGGTTGAGGTGGGTAATAGACCGACTACATTTTTTAACAAAGAAGGGTGGTGAAATATTTTAGTTAAATTCAAAGAAATGACTGAAAGAAAGTAATATTTTGATATAAACTACTAGCTTTTTTGATTTTGATATAAACTACAACAGTAAAAATGCAGCAGCAAATTACTCTTAGCTGACTTTTTTTTTTATATAAATTGCTAGCTGGATTATGCTGAAGCTTTAGGTGTTACATATGTATNACCATGGCCTTCCAAATTTTGAACACAGAAAATACATCAGATTTATGCTTCAGAAAGTAAACCCATACCTTTATGCTGTGGTCATCTATGTATGTGACGTAATAGCGAANTCAAAATCCTAAATCTAATGGTGGTAGAGAATGCAAGAACCATCAGTTTGATAAATTCTTGGCCAAAAAGGGGATTCACAAGTACTCATGACTCTACAAACCCTAACAAAATGGTCTTTGTCAAATGAAAATATCTTCACATATTCAAAAAGTTAAGAAATTTACTTGCCACCTCCAACCTATCACTAAATTTTTTGTCTGACACTATACGTACAACCTTTCACCTTATCAACAAGATGTCTTCCCCCAACAACTGCAACACCTCTCATGTACAAAAAAAAATAAAAATAAAAAACTTGCATATGAAAATCTGTGGTTCCCTTGACTTTCTCCATCACAACGCACCAAACTTGACCAACGATCAATGGAATGTGTCTTTCTCAGGTATCCTAACATTTTCAAAGGCTACAAATGTTCTTATCCTCCCACCGACAAAGTTATCATATCCCGACACGTCATATTCAACGAACTACCTCAACACTAACCAAGTCCCTCCTCACCTTCAAAAAATTTAGTGCCACTTACACTCCTTCCCCAGCTCTTTTCCCTTACGCTATACACAACAAACGTCACAACTCACAAACTCTTCCACCCAGCTAACTCCACATTCTCAAAATCTTCAGCCATATCGTCTCCCCTGAGTAATCCAACCCCACGACCAGCTATGCCGTCCCCACTACATCTCACATTCATCGCCCCATCCAGTCACCCTATGACCACCCAATCTAAAACAAGATATCTCAAATCCAAACAAATACTCACCCTTCAGCACTCCATCACTACTAAGACGGAATCTTGCAATCTCAAAGAAGCCACTTGACATCCTCATTGTTAACAAGCCATGCAAGTGGATGTAGATGCTCTGCACAATCAAAAAATTTGGACATTAGTTCCACCTCCTCCCAACCGGTCCATTTCAGGCAACAAATGGACATACAAAATTAAACACCGTTCCGATGATACTACAGCCAAGTAAATACTTCCATCATCTCCAACAGCCCCTCTGCGTGCACTTCCAGCAACTCATATGCCTCCTTTGATACATCAAAGGAACAATCAACTTTGGTCTTCCATTCAGCCAGAATTACTCACTCTTAGCACTTACTTCTATTCCAGTTGGGCAAGCGACACGGTGGATCACCGCTTCATTATAGGCCACTGCACTTTTCTTAGGAACACTCTCGTATCTTAGCAAGTGAATAAATATTATACCGTTACTCGCTCCTCCACAAAAGCTGAACACCGAGCTCTATCCACCGCTGCCACCAAAGTCACATGGCTACAACCACTTTTCCAACACTCCCAAGTCATGACCACGTCTCTTACAATCATCCATTGTGATAGCTCACAATTCATTCTTCCGCTCTCGCAACAAGCACATTGAAATCGACTATCACTTCATTCGGGAGAAAATTTNTTACTCGCTCCTCCACAAAAGCTGAACACCGAGCTCTATCCACCGCTGCCACCAAAGTCACATGGCTACAACGACTTTTCCAACACTTCCAAGTCATGACCACGTCTCTTACAATCATCCATTGTGATAGCTCACAATTCATTCTTCCACTCTCGCAACAAGCACATTGAAATCGACTATCACTTCGTTCGGGAGAAAATTCTACCCAACCAAGTCGCCATAAAACATATTTCAACCTATGATAACCCGACGGACTTCTTCACCAATCACTTCCAATTTCTTCAACAATGTAGCATCAACTTGGGGGAGGACAATAATGAAGATCCTCCACTTAGCACCATGTTAGCCTCCACTACCAGATAAACATATTTCCTATTTGCACTCTAACCACCTCTCCAGAAGTTTCTTCTACGCCTTTATATGCTTGTACCTGGAAGCTACAGCAGATAGATGACTTAATAAAATATTTTTCCTGCTGCTAAACTTTAACTTTTGCATATATATGCCACATGAAAAGATATATTTTATTTTTAGAAGGTTAAAATTGTAATATTTTTGATGTGAATCAAATATTAGGTGTGGGACATGTAAATACATAAGAGTTTAGTGATATGTTTATACATTTCCCCTTATTTTTTAATAAAATAACATGCCAAGCAAAGAGATGGAACAAACCTTAATTTGAATGAAATTTTGGTACTGATTTTCTTATATATTTTAAGTACTCGTGAATTTATTTTTTTAAGTATTTATTATGTTAGAATAAAAAAATGAAACAAATGTTTCCATCATGAATGAATGAATGATAATGACATGATAATGCAAAGTAAATTTAAATTACAAAGTTGATATGCTAACTTCCTTGAAATCCACTTGATGCTACCTAAAGATTATATATTACCTTCCTAAAGATTATTAGTTTTACTCATCATATGAAAAATAAATAAATATGAACAAAAGGAATGATATCTGGCCGATGCAAAATTTTTTATTTTGCAGGAGTAATTTTTATTTTATTTTATTATTGAATTTAATTTGAAATGAGCATATTGTAGATTTCAATTGATATGACTTAAAATATACTCAACTTAACATGAAAATTTAAAATATTATGATATAATTTGGCGAAAATAAAATTAAAATATTTTAATGTAATTTTTCAACGAAATATAAAATAAGAGGCGAAAAAATATTACATCAGGACTCCGTGAGTAGAGTTATGTGTGGAGTCCAATGAAATCATACCACACACATGAAAATGAGAAAAAAAAACCGGTAAAACAGAGGAGTATTCCTCTCGTGTTATTCAAGTGTTATTGATGTGTTATTGTGTTATTATAATACCAGAAATATTTTCAGAACACAATAACACATGAATAATATACAATAACACCCGAATAACAATGATGGAATATTCTCCTGTGTTAGCTGTGTTACCGGGAATATTCCCCTATGGCGTGATTTCATCGAACTTCACACATAACTCTACATACAGAGTCCTGATGTAATATTTTTCCCCCTTGCATGCGTCTCGCTCGTGGGTGCTGAAGAACAACATTGTACCATATTTTGGCNTTAACTTTTGCATATATATGCCACATGAAAAGATATATTTTATTTTTAGAAGGTTAAAATTGTAATATTTTTTATGTGAATCAAATATTAGGTGTGCGACATGTAAATACATAAGAGTTGAGTGATATGTTTATACATTTCCCCTTATTTTTTAATAAAATAACATGCCAAGCAAAGAGATGGAACAAACCTTAATTTGAATGAAATTTTGGTACTGATTTTCTTATATATTTTAAATACTCGTGAATTTATTTATTTAAGTATTTATTATGTTAGAATAAAAAATGAAACAAATGTTTCCATCATGAATGAATGAATGAATGATAATGACATGATAATTCAAAGTAAATTTAAATTACAAAGTTTATATGCTAACTTCCTTGAAATCCATTTGATGCTACCTAAAGATTATATATTACCTTCCTAAAGATTATTAGTTTTACTCATCATATGAAAAATAAATAAATATGAACAAAAGGAATGATATCTGGCCGATTCAAAATTTTTTATTTTGCAGGAATAATTTTTTTTTAATTTTATTACTGAATTTAATTTGAAATGAGCATATTGTAGATTTCAATTGATATGGCATAAAATATACTCAACTTAACATGAAAATTTAAAATATTATGTTATAATTTGGCGAAAATAAAATTAAAATATTTTAATGTAATTTTTCAACGAAATATAAAATAAGTAGGCGAAAAAATATTACATCAGGACTCCGCGCGTAGAGTTATGTGTGGAGTCCAATGAAATCATACCACACACATGAAAGTGAGAAAAAAAAATCGGTAAAACAGATGAGTATTCCTCTCGTGTTATTCAAGTGTTATTGATGTGTTATTGTGTTATTATAATATTAGAAACATTTTCAGAACACAATAACACTTGAATAACATACCATAACACCCGAATAACAATGGTGGAATATTCTCCTGTGTTAGCTGTGTTACCGGGAATATTCCCCTATACCGTGATTTCATCGAACTTCACACGTAACTCTACATACAGAATCCTGATGTAATATTTTTCCCCCTTGCATGCGTCTCGCTCGTGGGTGCTGAAGAATAACATTGTACCATATTTTGGTAAGAAAGATTCCTTCATTAAAATGTGTGTGGGGTCCCTTTGTTTCTTCCTTCGTGCGCTTTAAAAGAATAAAATGGTACAATATTTTTCTAAAGAAAGATTCCTCTAAAATAATTAGTTTGGATTAATGCATGCATGATTGATTACGGTGATCTCGATAGTACCTTACAATCCAAATATATATTTTGATGGGCGTCAATGTGTTTTCATATCTAATAACGAAACTTTCCTCTTTATATTTCTATTACTCAAATCTTTCATATCACATTAAACATAATGTCTTTCTAATAACACTTTCATGCTCAGATAAGGTGGTATATATGCAAAAATTGAAGTATACTTGTTAGATATATAATTACATAGGAATTGAATGGTATGTATGCAAATTTTCTTGGGACAATTACATACAGGCCCTCCTGAAACTTACTATTTGTAAATCAAGGGCAAAACCACCACCCATATTTTTCATTTTTATCAGATTCTCAACAATTTGATTGTGACATGCATAAATACATCAATTCGATAATTAAAAAAAGAAAAATCACCTCATGATTAATTTATAAATATCAATATTATCCGTGGTCTGTGCATAATTATCCCTCTTTAATCCATGAAAAAGTCTAGATAACCTGCTGTAATGCTTGATAGAAATCTAACCATCTCATCTTGATATCCTGTCATCAATAAAGTGATCCACCATCCAAAGAATTGAAAATTAAAGTAAGCTTATCACCCCAATTGCAAAATTGATGGGATCCCAAAAGCTGAAGATAGCCAAAAGTTTATCCTGAATGGCTGCATCCAAGTTTTCTGAAATCAGAAGATGAGAACTCATACAATCCAGTCCATAAACAAATAGATGGAAGAGAAAACTAATCAAGTTACATAATACACGTAAGAGAAATGAACATCAATCTTATCAGAACGAAAAAAATATATAAATAAATGATATGATAAGAGATAAACATCCCAACTTCAGCAAAGCTCTTCTCTGAAAATCTAATATAAAAATAATCCGGAATTTGAAACCTGGCGACGGTCGAGCCCAGGAGTGTTAAAAATGTAGNTCTAGCTAGGAATATGGCACTCTGGCTATCACTGTAGAGAGTGCCTTTCTGAACTTCCTTACTNATCATTATCATTTGCTTGTATTGCATTTCTTCGGGCTACTACCACCATGACATACCCATCCCTTTTGTCACTAGCGCCTCGGCATACCTTCCTCGGGTCACTGCCGCCACAGCACGCCCGTCACTTTTGGTCACTGTCTCCTCGACACACCTTCCTCGGGCTGCTGCCTCCACGACACGCCCATCACATTCGGTCACTTCCGCCTCAACACACCTTCCTCGGGTCGCTGCCTTCATGGCACGCCCACCCTTCGGGTCACTACCGCTACGACACACTCATTTGTTCGGGTCGCTGTCTGCGCGGTATGCCCATCTTCTCCTGAGTCACTGCCCCACGGTAGACTCATTACTTTTGTCACATGACTGTCTATACTTGCATTTGCATGTTTGCATGAATAACGAGCCGGTCTTGTTAGGAGAGTGACCCCGTGTTGGTCGCGATTCCTTAACGAGCATTGCTTGCTGGGTTGATCCCGGTGAGCAATGCGAGTTAAGTCATCAGTATTGTCACGAGTATGACTGTGCTAAAGATTTAATAGATCCAACTCGTGTCACCACTCTTTGTGACACCCTTTAGATCCTTTGGATCTTTAGGATGGGGCCGGATGACGCCCCCGTCAAGGTCATATACCCAGACTTACCCCACACTTAGATACTAGGTTGACACACTTTTCGTTAGATGGTGTGCTAAGCTAGGATTTAGGATGTTATGTAGTCTTTTTGATGCTTGGTCATTGTTCTTTGTTGAATTGGCTGCCCTAGCAGAAATTTTTCTTTTGTATTATGCTTGTGATATGTTGCATGTTGCGTATGTATGATATTGTGTTAGGGCATTCTTCTGCAGAGAGTCATGCCTATTTATATGCACACACACACATAGGTACCGCTATGGGGGGAGCAAGTAATGATTTTTTACCATTTGCTTGCAGGTGCTATTAGCTCCCCACTTTTAAGGCATGGCTCATGATACATCATTTTCATGTGAGTTTTCCTGCTAATACTTGTTTTTATGCAGGATTGAGTCTTTTTCTTTTTCTATGTACTTTTAGAGTCTAGGAGAGTCCTGTAGCAGAAATAAGATACGGGAGAGGCATTTGGTGCGAAAAACACGTGGAGGGAACCAGGAGAAGATGCTCGTGCCCCGTATCTTAATTCTGCATTTTATATTGATGTATAGAATTCGTCCGCCTTTTTTTTCTGGGACATGTTGCCAACCCAGCGGCACCGACTTGTTTTATTTTTTTATTTGGCTTGTTTTTGCTTTTTGCATCATGTTGCATGCCTAAATTTGCATGTGTTTTCCTTGTTTCTTTATGTGGCTTATCTGAGATTTCACGATGAAATATAGGCTCTTTAGGACTTAAAATCCTAATTTTTCTACTTAAAAATTACTAAATAAAATATCAAGATAATTAAAATTTAGGATTAAAATATTCAGGATTTAAAAATTTTTACATTTACTTTCTTGCAGATATTAATAGAGCCTCCACAATACTTAAGGACCGCTCTAAATAATTGCATTCATACTTGCATGTCCCGAAAATGAGCCCCCATGCTTCTTCAACCTGACTGGCCCAACATACCTTTTTTATAGGTGTTTGTCTAGTGCGCCTGGGGTGTTAGAAGGCTTCCCGACCCAGACGGGGTATAAGTTCTTTTGTTTGGAGTGTTTCTAGCTTTTTAGCTGAACCTCCACTTTCTTTTCTTTCCTGAGGCATCATTGCCACTTCGGCAGGTATAAGTCTCACCTCTTGGAGCTCTAGCTTTTAGTCATATAATAGAGTTTCCTTTCTTTGACCTTAGGGCTACCGAGTTTCCTGTGGATGACGTAATTCACGGATTGCTGACCGGGGATCTCAGGACGTGTTGGGACTACCTTCACCACCAAGTAGACTTAGGGTCCTAGTAGCTGTGTATGAAGGTTCCGTGGTACCCCGACCCAGTTACCTCTACCTTTTAAGATCAGTCTATCTTCCTCTTGTTAAGCCCCTTTGAGCCCTGTCGCTCATTGACTTCGTTGATATCACCTTGACGGTCTGATGTCGATGAACTGTCGCCCATTTGAGATACGACGATTTGTCATCTGCCCTTTGACCCAAACGTACTTTTACGTGTTGGGATATTCCCATTTAGATGATTTAGGTTATTTCATGAGCCCCGCGTGCTGATGAGCCGCCACCCATTCGGGATGTGAGAGACTCACCCTCTGCTCGATCGCTTAGCGCGAGCTTTGAAGCATCGGGACTGTTCCCCAAAATGACGCCGCAACGATAAGCTACCCCAAACAGAGCCTCATTTACACACTATTCAAATTTCAAAATGACAATTGATTCTTGTTTTCAAAATGAGCAGCTATCGCTTTCTCATAATATACAATTTTTATTTTTGAATTGCACCGATCTCAAATTCTTTTCCTCTTCAATCATTCAAAAAAGTAGAATAAAATTTAAAATAAAAAATAAAAAATAAAAAATACAAGAAAATTCAGCCCACTTTCAGCTATCTTTCTCATTCTCCCATTTTGAGATGTTCCTTTCTAAATTTTAAATTTTAGAATTAATGAAATTTATCTGTTTCAACAATGTTAAGACAAAACTAACCACTAAATATATTGTCAAATTAATAAAAATTTTTAAATTATTTTTAAGATAACAATTCTGAAATATTAAAAGATAATATNTGATGTATTTCTTATTTTAGTAGAATGAAAAAGCGATTGCCAATCTCTTTTTATTTCTTCAGAATATTTGTTTCTGTTCCTTGGCTTTTTGCAGTCTTGCTGCTCGGTGGTGTTCATTGCCAGGTCTTTCATTTTATAAAGAAACAGTTGCTATTTTTTTTTGTCAGAATTGAAATTATGAGCTCAAGTATTGAACTATCCGTTTCTATTCAATATATTAGTTGAAATAGGTGATTCACACTATTATCTTAAATTGTTTACTTCGCTCTTTGTTGTTCTATATGAAGTACAATTGATGGTGTTCTAAATGCAATTTAATTGTTGTAATTAGAAATTAGAAAAATAAAAACACTATTAATGATACACATTAGTAATATGAATAAAATTGATTTATTTAAAATAATATTATTTTTATGTAAATTGAATTAATAAAAATAATTATTTTGTTTGCTCAGTAAATTATTAATCGATGCTTAACTGGATTTTATCTTATACTAAGGAATGAATAGTATTAATTACTAATTAGTTTAGTAAAAATCTATTTAAAAGTTTGTTACCTTGGAATTATAATAATTAATGATGACCATAATTGGAAATAATATACTTTTGAAAATACTTTTCTGTTTATTTTGAAAATAATTTAATATTCATTATACTTTTAAGTTTACAGAAAATAGTTTNATCAAATTTGATATTTTACAATTCATGGTTATAACTTAAAAATAATTTATAGATTTAGTTATTTGATTAGGGTCTGCTTGGGGCAGTTGCAACTTATTGAATAATCTGCTGATAAACTGATTAAAAATAATCTGTTGATAAACTATGTGCGGTGACTATTACAATTTTTTATTTTTTTTATTTGGAAAAGGCAGACCGCTGCCAGAAAGATGTCACTGCACCTAGATAGATGCGGTATGAAAACGTTAATTTCAACGTTTTGAAAACGCATAAGCTGCCAAAACACAGTTCACCCAAACAGGTCATGTGCGTTTTTAAAACGCCACCGCATAAAAAAAGCTGCCCAAATGGACCCTAAAAATTAAAGATAACTAAAAAAGTGATGTTTAGACCTATGTAATTGGAAAAAACTCGAAGGTTCATCGGTCGAACCAATAGTTTAAATTGATTTTCAGTGGCTCAATATAAAAATAGTTTTAAAGCTTATCAAACCAACTGTATATGCAGTTCACGATCAAAGCGGTTCAGAAGTTACTCAAATTTACTTCTTCGCAACCATTAGGGGTGTTTGGTAGCATCTGTTTAATAGGATTTACGTTGAATTTAACTATACACCTCTAAATACAATTCATTCTCTGATGCTCCTCTAAATCCATTTCATTCTCGGCCTAGATCCTGTATTTTCTAAACAGGCGTTAAGATTTAGTAAATCCTGTAAATCTGGATTTATCAAATGCAAATGTGTTGAATCTACAACGTTGCTTGTTACAATTTAAATTAAATCTAGTTAAGTTCGATCATAATGTTTATCGATCACATCCTCGTCCTCCTCCCGTGCGACGAGAAAAAGCCTTCCTCCTTAAATCTGTTAAATCCATCTGTCCATGGGATTTTAAAAAAAATGGGATTTACATTATGGAAAATAATGTCATAGATTAAGCTAAATTTCAGATTTAACACCCTATTTTTTTTGTATTTGACGGGATTTACGTTAAATGTTAACATAAATGACACTAAAAGAGAACAATCAATCACCTCCTATTTTTTATCAATAGATCTATTACAGATGTGATCATCAATCATCACAAACAAATTTAACTTAAATCACACCAAATATTTTTTCCCTACTTAACACATCTCAATTTGTTAAATTCAGATGTATAAAATCTATTAAGTTCTATTCAACTTAAATTTTGAGTGCCGTAAAACAACTCCTCATGGTTGACGAGAATATGACGAAAAACACCTAGGTCCGTTTGGGGCAGTTTATTTGGTGCGGTGGCGTTTTGAAAACACACGTAGCCTGTTTGGTTAAATTGTGTTTTGGCAGCTTATGCGTTTTAAAAACGCACACATTTCTATGTGTGGTGGAATCTTTCTGGCAGCGGTTTGATTTTTTCGAAAAAAATAAAAATTTATAATAGCAACTGCTCCTAACTTATCAACAAATTATTTTTAATCATTTTATCAATAGATTATTTAATAAGCTGCAACTGTCTCTAAATAGAAACTTAATCGATCAAACTATGGNAGCAGATTATCAGGATAAGCTGCTTATCAGCAGAAGTTGGATAAGCTGCAGCTGCCCCAAACAGACCCTTAATCGATCAAACTATCTTCCAATCAATGCTTTAATGTTCGTGCTCCATTTGATTATGGACCCCATCACCAGCTATATCTCACATAGTAGGGCCCATTACTTGCTGAGGAATCGATCTGATCTAGTCCGTTAAAAAAGAAAAAATGCCACGTCAGATACCACCCACGTCGGGNGTCCAATCAATGCTTTAATGTTCGTGCTCCATTTGATTATGGACCCCATCACCAGCTATATCTCACATAGTACGGCCCATTACTTGCCCGTTAAAAAAGAAAAAATGCCACGTCAGATACCACCCACGTCGGTGTAAGGAGGGGAAGAGTTGTTTTAATGTTGATAGGGAATACTTAATAAATTAAAATAATTATAAGAAAATTGTGCACAAAAATGGATGGGGGTTATGAATGTTATTCCCGCCGTATTCTGAGGGCTACCTTCCTGATACCCACATCACTCATTCGTTGGGTTCTTATCCTANCGGATTGCTGACCGGGGATCTCAGGACGTGTTGGGACTACCTTCACCACCAAGTAGACTTAGGGTCCTAGTAACTGTGTATGAAGGTTCCGTGGTACCCCAACCCAGTTACCTCTACCTTTTAAGATCAATATATCTTCCTCTTGTTAAGCCCCTTTGAGCCATGTCGCTCATTGACTTTGTTGATATCACCTTGACGGTCTGATGTCGATGAGCTGTCGCCCATTTGAGATACGACGATTTGTCATCTGCCCTTTGACCCAAACGTGCTTTTACGTGTTGGGATATCCCCATTTAGATGATTTAGGTTATTTCATGAGCCCCGCGTGCTGATGAGCCGCTACCCATTTGGGATGTGAGAGACTCACCATCTGCTCGATCGCCTAGCTCGAGCTTTGAAGCATCAAGAATGTTCCCCAAAATGACGCCGCAACGATAAGCTACCCCAAACAGAGCCTCGTCTACACACTATTCAAATTTCAAAATGACAATTGATTCTTGTTTTCAAAATGAGCAGCTATCGCTTTCTCATAATATACAATTTTTATTTTTGAATTGCACCGATGTCAAATTCTTTTCCTCTTCAATCATTCAAAGAAGTAGAATAAAATTTAAAATAAAAAATAAAAAATAAAAAAAATACAAGAAAATTCAGCCCACTTTCAGCTATCTTTCTCATTCTCCCATTTTGAGATGTTCCTTTCTAAATTTTAAATTTTAGAATTAATGAAATTTATCTGTTTCAACAATGTTAAGACAATACTAACCACTAAATACATTGTCAAATTAATAAAATTTTTTAAATTAGTTTTAAGATAATAATTCTGAAATATTAAAAGATATTACAATAATTTTATTAAAATATTTATAAAATTTACTTATATAATATAAAAAATTATGTCATAAATTCATTATATGTACATTTAAGGCTATATGTAAATAAAGCTTAAGATGGAGCATTCAAATTTTGCTTATCAGCATCATAAGCTTGAGATTTTAATTGACAGTAACTGGTCCACTGATAGTGAGTTATGCTTTTCTATTTTTAGAACTCAACTAGGGGAGTTCCAAAACATAACATTTTACTAAAATATTTAATTAAATGGCAAAATTTAGATATTATTTTTGAAAATGGATAATTACAAGTGATTTGATATAAATCATGAAATTAAAAAGTGTAGGTCTATGAAGACTTGTCGATTTCATAGCTTGTAACTCATCCAAGTGATAGNAAGATATTACAATAATTTTATTAAAATATTTATAAAATTTACTTATATAATATAAAAAATTATGTCATAAATTCATTATATGTACATTTAAGGCTATATGTAAATAAAGCTTAAGATGGAGCATTCAAATTTTGCTTATCAGCATCATATGCTTGAGATTTTAATTGACAGTAACCGGTCCACTGATAGTGAGTTCTGCTTTTCTATTTTTAGAACTCAACTAGGGGAGTTCCAAAAAATAACATTTTACTAAAATATTTAATTAAATGGCAAAATTTAGATATTATTTTTCAAAATGGATAATTACAAGTGATTTGATATAAATCATGAAATTAAAAAGTGTAAGTCTATGAAGACTTGTCGACTTCATAGCTTGTAACTCATCCAAGTGATATACATACCATGAATTCGCTGGTCTAAGCTCATACTAATCAAATTTGATATTTTACAATTCATGGTTATAACTTAAAAATAATTTATAGATTTAGTTATTTGATTAGGGCCTGTCTGCGGCAGTTGCAACTTATTGAATAATCTGCTGATAAACTGATTAAAAATAATTTGTTGATAAGCTATGCGCGGCGGCTATTACAATTTTTTATTTTTTTTTTGGAAAAGTCAGACCGCTGCCAGAAAGATGTCACTGCACCTAGATAGATGCGGTATGAAAACACTGTTTTCAGCGTTTTGAAAACGCATAAGCTGCCAAAACACAGTTCACCCAAACAGGTCAGGTGTGTTTTTAAAACGCCGCCGCATAAAAAAAGCTGCCGCAAATGGACCCTAAAAATTAAAGATAACTAAAAAAGTGATGTTTAGACCTATGTAATTGGAAAAAGCTCGTAGGTTCATCGGTCGAACCAATAGTTTAAATTGATTTTCAGTGTCTTAATATAAAAATAATTTTAAAGCTTATCAAACCAACTGTATATGCGGTTCACGATCAAAGCGGTTCAGAAGTTACTCAAATTTACTTCTTCGCAACCATTAGGGGTGTTTGGTAGCATCCGTTTAATAGGATTTACGTTGAATTTAACTTAAATCCAACTAAACACGAAAAAAAAAAAATAGAACTNTATAAAAAATAGTCTCCAGTAATAAATGAGTGCAGCTTGACACGAAGCATGAGAACGGCCGTTTCATTTGAGAGAAGGATGAAGACTGGACTAGTTTGGGTGGTGGTTGGCAATGAAATGTTCTCCTCCATACAAAGATATTAGAGAGTATCGACCATGCAAAGTTTTTCGACGAAGGCCTTTGATGGCACAAAAAGTTGCGATAAAGCACGTCAATTGAATCACACAAGCATACGTGTCAAGTAGTAATGCAGTTAAATAGTACCGCGTATCAATCTCATGAGAAAAGTGCTAAAAACTATTTTGAAGAGCAAATCTCTCGTTAAAAAAAAACCTAATTTAGTGTCATCAAAAAAGATATACATTTCTAAAATCCTACTAAAAAGCATAAATAAAAGCAATGATGTTGGAAAATAGAGAAAAAAGACAACGAAGAAATCTTAGGGTTCTTGAAGAGGTGTGAGGCTCGCACCTCTGTGATTTATGTATTGTGGTGATTTGCAGTCTTTGTAGAGTTTCACCTACGTGATGGTTGTCAACAGGGATAAATGTCCTCCTTATGTCTTTGCCTATGTTAAAAGAAGTCTAGAATCTGTGAAGTTGAAGCTCCCTCAATTCACATGAAATTCTGTAATACTTTTCCAACCCTCTTTCTGGATTGTGAAATCCAGAAAAAACATGCATATTGTTACTCAAAGTTTATGGTTAACCATTTCTTTCTTTTGCACAATTGGTAAGAGTCGCAGACCACAAAATATGTTAACATCATAATTATTTAGATCAGGAGTAAATGAAACATGATGGTTAAGACAACAAAGATAAGCCATGATTCCTCGAGAAAACAATACATGTAAAGAAATCATCCGAGAAAATCACAATCCATACACACAAAGGAGCGAAAAGAAAACTAGTCATCTATGATCAAAATTGATATCGAAAACAAATCCATAAGAATCATTATTGTAAGCATAACTTGAAAGTAAAAACTTACAAGATGAATTATGCTCTTTTTCACAACATAAATTATTTCTCTCATACAATCCTCTCCAAACAATATAAAAGAATGCAGAAGAAAAAAAAAAGAAAATAGCCCTTGGGACCTCAACTTTAAGCAATGAAGAAATTCTCAAAAGAGAGCTCTCNCATATATATATATATAAATGAATGAATGGCAAGAGGCGAGGGTCCAAGTTTGATTACAATCATCGCATTTTAACGGATCAGTTATAAAAAATAGTCTTCAGTAATAAATGAGTGCAGCTTGACACGAAGCATGAGGACGACCGTTTCATTTGAGAGAAGGATGAAGACTGGACTAGTTTGGGCGGTGGTTGGCAATGAAATGCTCTCCTCCATACAAAGATATTAAATAATGTCGACCATGCAAAGTTTTTCGACGAAGGACTTTGATGACACAAAAAAGTTGCGATAAAGCACGTCAGTTGAATCACGCAAGCATACGTGTCAAGTAGTACTGCAGTTAAAGAGTACCGCGTATCAATCCCATGAGAAATTTGCTAAAAACTATTATGAAGAGCAAAACTCTGGTTTAAAAAAAAAACCTAATTTAGTGTCATCAAAAAAGGTATAAATTTCTAAAATCCTACTAAAAAACAGAAATAAAAGCAATGATGTTGGAAAATAGAGAAAAAAAGACAACTAAGAAATCTTAGGGTTCTTCAAGAGGTGTGAGGCTCACACCTCTGTGATTTAGGTATTGTGGTGATTTGTAGTCTTCGTAGAGTTGCACCTACGTGATGGTTGTCAACAGGGATAAATGTCCTCCTTATGTCTTTGCCTAGGTTAAAAGAAGTCTAGTATCCATGAAGTTGAGGCTCCCTCAATTCACATGAAATTTTGTAATACTTTTCCAACCCTCTTTCTGGAATGCGAAATCCAGAAAAAACATGCATATTGTTACTCAAAGTTTGTGGTTAACCATTTCTTTCTTCTGCACAATTGGTAGGAGTCACAAACCACAAAATATGTTAACATCATAATTATTCAGATCATGAGTAAATGAAACATGATGGTTAAGACAACAACGATAAGCCATGATTCCTCGAGAAAACAATACATGTAAGGAAATCATCCGAGAAAATCACAATCCATACACACAAAGGAGCAAAAAGAAAACTAGCCATGTATGATCAAAATTGATATCGAAAACAAATCCACAAGAATCATTACTGTAAGCATAACTTGAAAGTAAAAATTTACAAGATGAATTATTCTCTTTTTCACAATATAAATTATTTCCCTCATACAATCCTCTCCAAACAATATAAGAGAATGCAAAAGAAAAAAAAAAAGAGAAAATAGCCATTGGGACCTCAACTTTAAGCAATGAAAAATTTCTCAAAGGAGAGCTCTCAACCCTCCAAATGTTGTCTTTAGCCACCTTTCAATGTCTAACCCATAATTACAAGCTCTAAAAACTTAAAAAATCTCACAAGGAAAACATATGAAAGGAAAAAACAGACCATACAGAAATCTACCTCGAAACCCTTAACCATATAGTTCAGAGCCCCCAATGGCCAAGAAGAGGCCAAGAAGCCAAGAAACCCATTTCTATTATGGAACAAACATGTCTTTATAGTTAACTTTTAAATTATGAGTAAAATAATCATGTAAACTCTCCATATCTGTCAATAGATAGAAAATAGGCATTAAAGTTCTCAAAAAATCAGCAATAGGTCCAAAATATGCATGAAAATGCTTAAAATCCAATTATGTTTGTCTGATGTTGTGAATACGCCTGAAACTGGCGTGACCATGCCCAAAGCTAGGTGGTCATGCCAGTTTCGGTGTGGTCACGCCTAGATCTGACATGGTNAGAGAGCTCTCAACCCTCCAAATGTTGTCTTTAGCCACCTTTCAATGTCTAACCCCTAATTACAAGCTCTAAGAACTCTTAAAAAATCTCATAAGGAAAACATATGAAAAGAAAAAACAGACAGTACAGAAATCTACCTCGAAACCCCCTTAACCCTATAGTCCAATACCCCTAATGGACAAGAAGAGGCCAAGAAGCCTAGAAGCCCATTTCTATTATGACACAAACATGTCTTTATAGTTAACTTTTAAATTATGAGTCTAAAATAACCATGTAAACTCTTCAGATCTGTCAATAGATTGAAAAAAGGCATTAAAACTCTCGAAAAATCAGCAATATATCCAAAATAGGCATGAAAATGCTTAAATTTCAATTATGTTTGTTTGATGTTGTGGTCACGCGTGGTCACGCCTGAAACTGGCGTGACCATGCCCAAAGCTAGGTGGTCATGCCAGTTTCGGTGTAGTCACGCCTAGATCTGACATGGCTGAATCTGCTAGATCTTATGTTGTATGGGCTGGATCAGGTAGATTCAAATCTATATCTGGATTGGATCTGCTAGATCCAGGTCTGTAGTGGGGGTTGGATCTGCTATATACAAAGGAACAGGGCTGGATTTGTGAAATTCAATTTTCATCATTTTTGCTCCAAATTCATCTATTTTCTTTCCCAAAGTGGCGCAAGCTCTGTATCCTGCACAAAAAAAAAAACATTTCTCAAACGTGTTATCATGATAAGATAAAATAGTAGGTAAAATATAATAGTAAAAGAGGGCAAGAGNTCATTTTTGCTCCAAATTCATCTATTTTCTTTCCCAAAGTGGCGCAAGCTCTGTATCCTGCACAAAAAAAAACACATTTCTCAAACGTGTTATCATGATATAATAAAATAGTAGGTAAAATATAATAGTAAAAGCGGGCAAGAAAACATAAAATTTACTCATGTCAATCTTCTTCACCAGTGTCAATATAACAAAGACCCACAAGCTAATATAGGTATAACTACATCGCTTGAGGGCAAGAAAGGCTTCAACAACTATGGCGAAGATCTGATACATCTAAACGACAGGAGTAAGAACATTTAAGCTTTCAAAAATTTTGGACCTTTCACTATAAAAAATATTGAAACAACCATCTGAAACAGTGGAACAGGGGACCCAAGTCGAGATACCAAAAAAAATAAAAATAACACTGTGGAAGAATCATCCCTAGAGAAGTTGATCCTCTAAACAAGTGGCTTATCAGTCTGAGTCATAATTAACTCGAGTGTTAGATTCACTCCATTACACCTATAATTACTTGCAAATATAACTAATATGAATTATTAGATCATTACAAGCATAATCACAAAAAGAGGTATTTAATTAGAATAAGTATGAAAAAATCATAATCAACAAGTTCTACTCTCCTACTAAAGAGATAAATACTTTCATGTGTTAGTATGCCAAATCATCACTCAAAATGAAACAACCATGTGGATCTTGTTCTCACTAGACCTGNATCACAAAAAGAGGTATTTAATTAGAATAAGTATGAAAAAATCATAATCAACAAGTTCTACTCTCCTACTAAGGAGACAAATACTTTCATGTGTTAGTATGCCAAATCATCACTCAAAATGAAACAACCATGTGGATCCTGTTCTCACTAGACCTAAATCATTTCAACATAATTGTTAATTTCAATACCACTTACTGCTGATTTATTTTAGCCATAACATTTATGACTAATTAGAAACTATTTCTAAATTAGAGTTTTACTATCATAAAATTTATCCATGTTATTTATTTTGAATAAATAATGGTGAGTTTGAGTGTTACATCAAATATTAATTATCACAATGTATAAATATCTTATTTAGGTATGGATCAATTTCTAGAGCAATGGAGGTGCGAGAAAAAGATGGCGAGTCCTAATGATTTTTCTAATAAAAAATTAAAATAAGATAAAGAGCATAAATCCAGATATACTAAATAGAAAATGAGAAAGATTATGAATAGATTTATTGAGTGACTTTTAAGGGAATAATTTTTAACTTAAAGCTTTAGATTGCATATGCTTGTGCTTAATATATGAATCCTTATATATAGGGAATGATAAAAATCAATGTTATAAAATTGACTATATAGCATAGATAATCATAAAATATATTTATTAAATATAGTGCAGGTAGCTATACATTGGGCAAGTCTAGCGTGTAGTTGAATTCAATTAGAAACTTCTATTGTGAGAGATGTGAATTGCATAAACAAATTCGAAAAATCTAAAG
>JXCR01148744.1:26944-68849 GCA_002079205.1 Phalaenopsis hybrid cultivar | reverse complement strand
ATATATATATATATATATATGCCATTCATTTGTATTTACATATTCATCACCTAAATTTTATTACCTAAATTTTATTTATATTATATTCTATTACCCTTATTACATTAAAATACATGTATGAAAAATTATGTTTTATTCAAGAAAAATTAATAAGAGGAATACTTTGATGTCATTTTAAGAATTCAGACATTTGATATGTCACCGGAAAATCTAATTGATTGGAGCATTAACTTGATGCATGTTAAATAATAAATTCTTCAAAAAATAAACTCATGATTATTCAAGCTTATAATTCAATAATTTTAGAGCTAAATTGAATATATCAATCATAAGAACCCAAAGACATTAAAAGTGATTTGGCCTAAACTCAAACGAGCTCAAATCAAGCATTCGATTTATGATTAGAAACCTTAAAATATTAATTGAAATGTCAAATTATTTCTAGATATAGAATGCTAATAATAAAATTGAGTATTTTGGCATGAGTAATTAAAAACAATCACACTCTCAATTTCGATGTCATTAAGACACTTAAATGTAAAAGCAGATTTATGATCAAATGAACTATGCACCAAGGGAGTGTTTGCGTAAATTTATTAAAAAAATCTTTTTCAAATCTCTATAAATAGAATCAAATTTTCAATATGGGAGGTAGGAAGAAGCTAAGAGCTAAGTCTATACTTTTGGAGAAAGTTTGAAACCTATGACCAACGACAATTGTTGTATACCACCACTAGTGGTTGTTGCTACCCAACTGCTACCCTGTGATTGTTGTAGCCCAACTACTAGCTTGTGAATATGACAGCTCGATTATTATCCTTAGACTATTGTTTTTCTATCTTTGTAGCTTAGTCCAAATATTGTCACCTCATCTTCTCCATACAAGGAAATGAGTGGATCTCTGTCATTTCAAATACATCGTTTTACACTAATTAATGGCTTTTATGGTCTAATACATATATTAACATGCCTCATATGCCTAAAAGGCCCATCTTCTCTAAATTACAACTATCATATGTTGACCACAGAGATGACTTATCAATCTCACCTACCTAAGTGCTAGCTGTCATGTATCGATTGTCGGATTGACCTGTTGAAAGAGACCTATCAACCTTCTTAGCGAGTGTTCAACTGACCACCAAAGTGAAGATCATCATTGAAGAGCGAACATACATCCATGTTTATTTATGACCCATCCAACACTCACACCACTATCTTTCAATTGGGACATTGTGGACAGACTTCATACTGTATGGTCTATAATATTACATTCTTTATATTGTTTCCTTGTACAGTTCTATGAGGATTGAGAGCCATCTAAGAGTTTATAAAATGAGAGAGGCTCTCCCGCCTTAATTGGAACGACAGACAAACCTCTGAATCTGGATCATCTCCTTCCATCTCTTTCGTAAAAATTGGAAGCTAGGGTTTGGAGAGCACATGTCCATCCTTCTTCATCTCTCCCTTCACAGGTTTTTCTAAGGTTTTGTGAGCCCACAAATGATATAAGGTCCAATGTCCTTAGATGATTCAACAATAGTAGAAAATTCTGAGAAGTACAGGTCACATAGTCCTTTTCCTTCTTAAGTTTTTCATATAAAAATCTTGCTTATAACATTTTTATCTGCATTTGTATATTCCTATTGAGCTAAAGTTTAACTTTTCTAGCATTGAGAGTAATCTATCATACTAAAGTTAAGATGTTAGTTTTGTAAGAACATAAAAATTATGTGGTGAGCTTATAAAACTCCCTTTAAGTTTGATGTGTCATCAAGAAATTTTATCATTTGACACGAATCTCGCAACATTATTCGAGTAAGAAACATTGCAACAATCTCGCAACATTATTCGAGTAAGAAACATTGCAACAATCTCGCAACATTATTCGAGTAAGAAACATTGCAACTTAAAATTAAAGATGATCCAAAGTCTTGATTTCAATAATTTTATAATCAAACTAATTGTCTCAACAAGATGAACCAGATGATCACAAAATTGGTCTTAACCGAGTCTGATCAAGTCCAAATCCAGAAATCAAAGCAGTTTTGAAAGCTTCAGTTCTTTAATTGCATGGTCAAATGAGCTCAAAAGTTAACATAATTATAGTCAAATTGCATGTCTCTATTAGAGGAATCTAATGAGCATAAGCTTGCTTAAATGTCATTAAGGTCCTCAAATCATTAAACAATTTTTTATAATCAAGGAGGATTAATATGAGCAATTCGATTAGGTGTTTATGAGAGTTATTTGTCGAATGAACAAAATGCCTTTCGCCCTAGAGACTATAAATAGACCTGCTTTTTTCACTTGAAAAAATAGAATCAAATTCCAGTATAGTTTTGAACTGAAGACCAAACGATAACATCCAACTTTTGTAGCCGCCGAACACAACAACTACTGGACGTCGGTTGATGTCGACCACTGCTAGCGGCCCCTGCTAGCTGTCGTCGATAAACTTTGTTTGCTAACAAAGTATCCTAAATACGACGTAACAAATAACATCTTTTTAAAGATCTAACGACAACTCTTGGCTACAACTATTTATGATAGTTGCAACAAGAATAATTAGTTGTTCCTAACACCTATTTTTATCCTTACATTACATACCTACAAGTGATGTCTTTGGTATAAAATAATAAACTCGAGAAAATGGTTGCGACCACCAATCAGTGCAGTTCCAATTATGGCCTATGCGGCTAGTGTGCTTATGTGCTCAGTTACTACTACATCTTCTCTATATATACACCCTTAGTTCTTGCAACAAACAACTTTGTCTTATGTGCTCATTCACTACTACATCTTCTCTATACAACCTCTCAGGCCTTTTGACGCTCTTGCAACTACTAATTATGATCTATCTAGCTAGTTACTAATGCAACTTCCACTATGACCTCTGTGGCTAACTACCACTCTTAGTATTACTAGTTATAACTTATGTGGTAAGTTACTACTATAGTTTCTCACCACAGTCTCTGTGGCCGATTGACACATTTGCAACTACAAACTATTGTCTATGTGGCCAGTTACCACAACAATTTTCCACTACAGCCTCTGTGGCTGATTGACACTCTTGTAACTACCAATTATGACCTATGTGTCAACTATTACTATAATTTCCAACTACGAACTATGTGGCCAAATAATGCTATTGACATAACCAACTACGACCTATGTAGCAAACTGACACTATTACACCTTACAACTATGAATTTTGTGGCCAACTACTATAACTTCAAACTATGGCTTGTGTGACCAATTAACATTATTACATCTTCCTACTACGACCTCTATGACCAACTGACGCTATTGTAGTCATCGACTACAAACTATATGAACGACTGACTCTATTACAACTTCCAACTATGAGTCTATGACTTTTGTAGTCAATTGTCACTATTACAACCATCACCTACGATCGCTATATTCAACTACTGCTATTTCATCCACCGACTACTCGTCATGATCAACTACATCAGTTGTAACTCAATTACAACTATTATAGTTAAACCACAATTATACATGTGTGATTATTAGTTTTTTATTTCCATCTTCTCTAATTAAAGAGAATAGCCGATCTATGTGCTTAAAATTACTTAGTAGATTACTTTGTCTGGCTATACCTCATGGGTTTTTTCATTTTGAAGCATTTTTCATTATAAAAAATTTTAGTACCTCCTCTTGCTACTTTGTTATTATATCGAAGCGCTGAAATTTCGTGCAACACTAATACATTAAATGATAATTTTACTGCTTTGAATCTCCCGACAGGTAGCAAAGCTAAATACAAATTTAAATTGAACCAAGCAAAATCTAATCACACTTCTATTATTTCATCGTCAAATTTGAAAAATGGTAGTACCAAAGTGGGCTAAACATTTCGGCTTCAGTTTCTAGTTTTGACAGCCGGGATAACTTGGAATCCACTCAATTCATCCTACCCGGTCGTCCCGTCCATATTATTTTAATGCTTTCACCCATTGACCACTACTCCAATTATAAAAATATTAGAAACTAGACATCATTTCTTGCCTTGCAAGAAAAATATTAAGCCAAATAAAGCACAAAACATAGCCAGAGGAAGAAGATTCCCAACAACGCAGTCTCTTAAAAGCTTGAAAAATGAGAAGAGAAGGTCGCCAACACGGCATGGTCCTCACCTTTCCAGTCGAGCCCTTGCTGTCCGGCGATCTTAGGCCCATATTGAAGAAGGTGACCAATCGAGTTAATGGGCTTTTTATCGGAGCGATTTATGCAAACGTTCCTTCCAAGCCCACTAACAGCTCGACGTACAGTAGCCGCTGTAGACGGCCCAGGTGCCGTGGCTACCACGACAATCCGGTAACCAAGGTGAGGCCGAAGGCCAAAGGAAACCACAAACACAAAAACAATATTGCAGACTTTTGTTTGGAGAGGGCTTGCAACAGGGATTATGAGGCATCCGAATTGAACTATGATTTAGATGGTGACGGTGACTTGGATTACGGCGATGACTCGGTGGCGCGGGGTGGTGGACCGCGCCGATGATGTTGTTTGTCATGAAAGTGGTGGTGGAGATTGTGAAGATGAAGGATGGGTATTGGTGTAGGGCGGAATCAGAATAATGAAGGTCAAAGTGATATTTTAGAAGCGTAAAAAAATGATATTTCAGATTGGACAAAATATTTAGTTATCTACCCGAGACTGCCCGTGTTGGTGGAAGTAGCATGAGTTGCCGAGGAAGTACTTCTCGTGGTGTTTTTGGCTGTTTTATTTTGTGTGTGTCAAGATATCAAATTTTATGGGATGCTTAATTGCAAGAGCATTTTGGCTGTCAGCTAAAAGCTCACACTAACTTCATTTCAATTAGGTAATTGTCTCTTTTGGACTTTATGTACATAACTCACATATAAAATTTTTATATTAAATAATATAGCACTTTAATTATTATTAATTTTTAATAATAACATTTGTCATATTTTTTATCACAAAGCTATTGTGAAGACGCTGACAACCATTGATCTAACACATAAGTTTATTATGGTTTTATAAAACTAATAAGAACAAGCTCACCACGCAGACCTTTTTTAAATGAATTTAGCTAAGGATTTACGTCCGACTTCCTTTTGTGATGTTTTTTTTTTAGGCTGATATGGGCTCTCCTCTGCACAAATGTCCGCCCGCATGTGTCATTTTTCCTAATATGACATCACACGGTTCAGGTGGAGACAAAAAAATATATCTAAGCATTATAATGCACTCATGAGTGTATCCCCACATAATCTCATAATGAGTATGCGTGCCTCCTAGTGGTTCATTAATTTATATATCCGTTTTGTGACATCTTTGTGTCACTTAGCACCACGTTATAAGCGGTTTGCGCTAGCACTTTCCGCATTTATGTGTTTGCTTGTATAACACCTTGCATGTCTATGAATTGCTTGCTTAAAGTCCTTACATTTGGATTAGTGTTCTCATACACGTACTCCTCGCACTCACATGTCATGCAAATGGATAACCCGTAATCGAGCCACTATGTTGTGTAATTCCCTCCAACGGGAGTTACATCCTTTCACTCCCTATGAAGTTGTTATAGACTTTTGTAGATGACCCTCTGGATCATTGCCTCCACGACTCACACAGCCTCTGGGTCACTACTTCCACGACACACCCACCCTTTGGGTCGCTATCTCCATGGCGCACCCACCCTCCGGGTTACTGCCTCCATAACACACCAACCCTTAGGTCGCTGCCTCTACAATACACCCACCCTTTGGGTCATTGCGTTCTGGTCACATGCACCCTCCGGGTCACTACCTCTACAACACACTCTGTTTTCATTTGTGTTGTATGTTTTGCATGCATCATTCAATACTACCAGTGCATTCTTCACAAGTATATAGATTCTATTCTAATGGCAAATAATTTTCATTTTGCAATCACTATGAATTTGTATGTGCATTTCTCTTATTGTCTTGATGATGAATCTGGTTAGCTGAGTGAACGATTGCTGGTCACGNTAGATTCTATTCTAATGGCAAATAATTTTCATTTTGCAATCACTATGAATTTGTATGTGCATTTCTCTTATTATCTTGATGATGAATCTGATTAGCTGAGTGAACGATTGCTGGTCACAACAAGGGAGTGAATATTGCCTATGGGTATGCCTTAGTGGGCCAGTACTAGCTACCACGCCATGATTAGCATGTGTATGTTCTGCTAAGATTCTAAGGGTTTAATAGACGACACTTAGGTCTTCTATTTTTTATGAAATATTTTAAAATTATAAAAATCTATATTTTTATTACTTATAAACATGATATTTTAAAAATCTATTTGAAATTTACTTGCATACTTAGTTTAGACCGTACATTAGGCCAAATTTTCAAAAACTTTTCAAAATTTGCATCTAGTGAGACCTCTTAGAATCCTTGGATTTTCAAGATGGGGCCAATGACAACGACCCTANACCGTACATTAGGCCAAATTTTCAAAAACTTTTCAAAATTTGCATCTAGTGAGACCTCTTAGAATCCTTGGAATTTCAAGATGGGGCCAATGACAACGACCCTGTTAAAACATATGCTAGCCTTCTGACATAACCCTGAGCTTGCTTAGATGTAGTGTTAGGACATTATGTTAGATGGTGTGCTGGGCTAAGGACTAGGATGCTTGGTAGTATTTGTGGATGTCCTAGCTATATTTCTCCCTTGGTTTGGTTGCCCTAGTATGACATCATCTTTTGTGTTTTTGGTGTGCTTGCATGCTTACTATTTCGATGTGCATGGTAGTATATTAGGCCGGTCTTTTTGTAGGGAGTCATGCCTAAAATACACATCACACATGTAATAGTGGGGAACAATGTAATTATTTATATGCTGACCCTTTGTTGCAGGTGCTACTTAGCTCCTCCATCCAGACATAGCTCATATGCATTGCATGTTTGTTGGCTTTTCTGCTAATGTTATTTTCATGGAGGTCAAGTCATTTCTTACTTTCCTTATATGCTTTTTGGAGTCATTAAAAGAGTCTATATTAGAAATAATGTACGGGCACTGATCCCGATTTTTTGTATGCAATGATTTATAAAGTTGACACCACTACAGCGCCAAAAACTTGATCCTTGTATGAAAAGCAAGTTATGTAAAATATATATAACTATAGGAAATTAATAATGAGATTCTATGCAAGTATACATATTGTTATCAAGTAATAATGAACTTTCTATTTAAGCCCCAAATATCGACCCCACAAAGAAGGTGTAAATTAGCAATGATAAATTTTACCACGAAATTTACAGAAAATCAAATAAAATCACTATCACTAATTTTGAATGTTGATATGTTAACCAAACTAAATTACTTAACTATTTGCAAAACTGAAATGTAAATTTTTAAGAATAATAACTTTTAATCTACTAACTATGTTTATGTAATGAAGATTTCTTATGTGAAAAAGCATCATTCCCACTACAATGAAATTCTGGTGAAATGAGATGAGATAAAAATTTATAATATGTATTGTGCCAAATAGGAGCAATTAATTCTCTACCCTGATACAATGCATAGAAAATCATTGGTTAATCTTAGGTTTAGTCCCTAAATTTGTGGCTATGCTAGGAGGATATTGGCTCTGACTCTAGATCTCCCACTTCCCTTCACTTAAAGGCTAACTCTCGCTTTAGTTTTTAAACATTAAGACCAAATTGGGGATATTAGTCTATCACCCTAAAAATTCTCCAATTCTACACCCAACAAAGAATATTTTCCTATTTATTTGCAATTAATTTAATGAATGAATTTCTTCTTCATGAAATCAAATGTGATCCTCACTCTGTTGTACAACACATACTCCATTTCTCGGATCATATATTTCACAACATATTTTAACAAATCAATTAGGCAGATTGAAAAGTAAATTAAGTTTAGAGTTGAAAAATCATCACAATTTATTTTATATTTTAATTATGGCACATTCATATTATCTCTTAATTTCTCCAAATCTCAGTGTAGGGGGAAAGATAGAGGAAACTACTCAGACTTCATGAGAAAGATACGACAAAACACAAATTTCATATATAAAAGAAAGTTCATACAAAACTTAATAAACAAACAAACTTATCTGGAACTCTTTCTCAAAGCAAATCCTTTGTAGCTTTTCCTTAGAAATGCAGGAAGAATAACTCTCTCACTTTTCTCCTTCTCCAACACTCTTACCGAAAGTTTCACACTAAATCTCATCACAAAAACTCTAAACTATGAAAGTAAAATTACTAATTGACTCCAATATGTGGTGGAATGAAGATGGATTATGGAAATGCAGCGTTGTGGAATGTTGTAGAGAAAAATGAACGTAGAGGAGCCCATTTTCTGATGAAATTCGACCCCAAATAAAGCTCAAGGTCGGTTCTCCAAGAGGTGCCTCAAAAAACTCTTAAAAAATTGTCCAAATACATCAAACCTTCTAGAAACAAGGTATGAACCGCCTTTGGCGCCGTCGACGCTAGTCTGGCGTCATCGGTGCTGAGTAAAAATCTTCTAGCTTTCAGTTGTTCTGCGCCGTCGGCGCTGACCTTGTCGCTGCAGGCGTTGAGTATTTCCTCAAAAACGTCATTTTGACTCCAAATTTCATCTTTTTTTTTACTTTAAGCCATAAAAATCAACAACCTACAAGAAAACGTCAAAATAATTTTCATTAAAGTGCAATATCACCAAAAACAGGTATTAAATATGAGTCTAAAAATGCATATATTTTTGGTGTATCAGACACCATTTCCAAGACTCCATACAGGCATAATCATGTGATCGGGACTGAGAGATATTTGCTCGTATCTCGTATCTTATTTCTAAATCTCACTTATGTATAGAATTAGGAATATACATGTTCTTATGCAGTCTGACCGACTTTTTCTGTTTTTTGGATACATTGCCAACCTAGCGACAATGACCTTTTTGTCTTTCATATCTGACTTGTTTTTACTGTTTTTCTTGCATGCCCATGTGCTTGAATTGCTTTTCTTCTATTTTTACTTTATGGATTGTCTGAGAATTCTACGGATCATTACAACTCTCTAAGGACCTAAAATTATTAATTTTTTTTTATAAAATCCTAATAAAATTTTATGATAAACTAAAGTTTAAAATAAAAAAAATTTAAGATTTAAAATCTATATTTTACTTTCTTGCATACCTTCGAGCCGGTTTTAAAATGGGTTGCATAGTATGAACATATCTTAAGCCCTACTAATAGGGCCTCTACGCTTAAGATTGTGGTAGATAATTGCATTATGTGCATGTCCCTTGGAGAAGCCCTCGTGCTTCACCAACCCAACTGACCCACCATAGATTTCTACTTAGGTGGTTATCTAGCATGCTTAGGTTATTGTAAGGCTCCCCAACCCAAACATGGTTTAAGTCTTTTTGTCAGGTGTGTTTCCAGCTTTCCAGCTAAACCTTCCTTTCTCTTCTTTTCTAGTGACATTCTAGCCACTTTGGTGCGTATAAGTTCAACATCTTGGAGTTCCACTTGATAGTCATAGGATATAATTTATTTCCTCTGACTTTATGGCTACCAAGGTCCCAATGGATGATAAATTCATGGATTACTGATTAAGGATCTCCGGACGTCTTAGGTCAAATACTGTCACTACAAAGTAGACTTAGGGTCCTAGTAGCTTGGAATGACGGGTCTATGGTTCCCTGAACTGTCTATCTCTACTTGTTAGGGATTGCTCCTCCTTTCTTTTGACTGCCCTTATTGAGCATTGTTGCTCATTTAACCTTCATTGGTATCATTTTAATGGTCTGATTATCGATACTTGCTCGTATCAATCGACTGATCGTTTCGGTTCGATTAGCTACCCTAGCCTGATAGAGCAAACACATTGGCTTTGATCGTTCACATGAACCGATCAATTAAATACTTTAGTTTGATAGGACACCCCAACTAGATTGACAAATTACTTTAGTTTGATTGCCCCCCCCCAACTCAATTGATCGATCACTTGGGTTTGATCAACCACCCAACCAATCGACTGATCACTTGAGTTTGATCGGTGACGTCAGACTGATCAACTAATCGCTTTAGTCTGATTAGCTACCCCGACCCGATCAACCAATTACTTTGGTATTGTCATCTACCCAGTCGGACCGAATCCTGTTGGTTATACTACTCGATCGACTGTCCCAATTTAACGAGTCTATTGACCACACTCCATTTATATGTTGAATTTATTACACTAGTGTTTGTATTACTTTCATGAATTTTCTATTTGTTTGCAACCATGTATGTGTGCACAAAAAAATATATTTTTGAATGTGGCATGTTAAACTCATTGAATGAAAAATCAAGCTTTGCCTATTACATTTGCTTGCACTTGTTGTATCAATGAGCACCAACACTTACGGTATCTCTGCACACATATGCCACCATATATGTGTGGCTTGATACTCACTTTTTCTTGGTAAGTGGCAACTAGCAATTCTAGTTCGCTGGCGTGGTAATTTTCTAAACAGAGAACTTATTGGCTAACCTCTTATGACATCACACTTGAATGTCATAAGCGGTTCATGTTGTATGCCCGGTTGGGTTCACGCCTCAGAGCCACTAAACCCATTGATTGCACAACACCCGTGCACTTGAGTTTGTCATTTACATGTTGCTTGAGGTTGAAGTGGCCTATCAGCATCCGTCATGATTGCTCATACCTCGCTCAAGCGATCATATTGTGGAATCTTTTTGCATGCTTGCTTAGGCATTGCCTTCATGTCGCAATAGCAAGTTAGACTCGTTAGGTAAGTGACCCCGTGCTTGTCAAGATGCTTTAATGATCATTTCTTGCTGAGTAAATCTCAGTAGGTATTGCGAGTTATTATAATAAGATCAATATACATATGACCGTGTTAAGATTCCAAGGGTTCTAATGTATGTTACATTGCTTGTTACAGACCTGCATTTTATGGCCCTATTTTAATGTATAAAAATAGATATTTTTCTATTATGTATTATCCTCTCTACTTTTAAAACTATTTGAGTTAGCCCATATGTGATGTCACTTGTTTTAAAATATCATCCCTTTAGTGATGTACTTTAGATCCCCTCGGATCTTTAGGGAAAGGACCAGTGTGGCGATCCAGTCAAAGTCATACTCCCAGACTTTTCCGCTGCGCTATGCATACACTTAGATGCAGTGATAGGAAGCTACGATAGATGGTGTGCTTAGTTAGGACTAGAGTGCTCGATAGTCTTTTTGATTTCTTGATTATAGTTTCTTGTTGGTTTGGTTGCCCAACCAGACATCATCTTTTGTGCTACTTTTGTGTGTTTACTAGGTGTGAGAGCGCAATAGTATGTTGCACAGTCTTCTTATAGGGGCCATGTTTAACAGGGAGGAGATGTAATGATTTATGCTAACACATTTTCTGCAGGTGTTATTAAGTTTTCCTCCCATTGGGCATGGTTCACAACATTGCATGTAGATATTTTTTGTTAACAAGATTTTCGTACATATCAAGTCTTTTTTTGAATTTCCTTGTGTACTTTTAGAGTCCTCAAGAGAGTCTTACAATAGAAATAATATACGAGCACTAGTTCTGATACATTTTAAGTGTGGAACCACGTGGCGGGGACCAGGAGCAGATGCTCATGTCATGTATCTTAATTCTTCATTCTTTTGATGTATAACATTAGAACTAAACATGCATATGCAAAGCCTTGACACCATTTTGCTTTTATGGAATAATTTGTCTACCTGGTGGTTACCAACCTATTATTATTTTGTTTTGTCTTGCTTTACTTTCCTTGCACAGTGTGCTTGCCTTTTCATTGTTATTTGATTGTGGTTTGTCTAAGAACATTGCACTATAATTTAGGCTCTTTAAGGTCCCTAATATTATAATTTTTCTATAAAAATTCTAATAAAATATTAATATTAATTAAAATTTGGGACTAAAATACTTCAACTACTTAAAACCTTTGCATTTTACTTTTCTTCATGGCCTTTGGGTCAATTTTAAAATGGGTTGCACACATGAATATATCCCAAGTTATTCTTAATAGGGCCTCCATGTATATGAATGCGGTAGATAACTGCATCATATTTCATGCCTCAAGGAGGAGCACCCGTACTTCTTCAATTATCTCAGCCAAGCATGTTTTCTACATAGGAGATTCTATAACACAACTAAGGTGTTAGAGACATCCTCAAACTAGACAGGGAATAAGTCCTTAGTAGGGGTGATTCTAGCTTTGTAGATGGACCCTTTTTCTTTCCGCACTCCAACAACATCTCCGTTATTTAATTGACGGGTATAAATTCCACCTTCTGCAAACTCTACCTCTTGGAGGGTCATAGGAACTAAAGTTTCCTTATTTTGACCTCAAGGCTACCGAAGTCTCCTTAGATTATGCAATTCATGGATTGCTGACAAGGGATTTCTATTTGGGCTTAGTCGATTACCTTCACGACCAGATAGACTTATGGTCTCCATAGCTTGGTTCATGATATCCTCACCTGACTATCTTTACCTATTTAGGAGTTCCTCCCCTTTCTTTGACACCTCTTTTGTGCCCTGTCAATCCCTTTGAAAAAATGTTGATATCATTTTATGGCCCCCCCATGCCTTGGTTGCATAGACCGTGGTGGATACAAAGATTTACCCTTTGTCATAGGGCCTGATATAGGTATTGAAAGCAGTAGGATTCTTCCGCTTGAAATGATTTAAATCCTTTAGTTTTCTTAATTAAACATATACCGTAAATTATGTAAACAAGACCATTTTAATTGAGAGTATTCTTGGGCATCCCTCAAGATGTAATTAACTAAGGGAAAAAGTTCCTTTGGAAAGTGCTCTTGAAACCAAAATAAGCACAAAAACTTGAATCTCTGATCGTGGGTTGATTTGCAGGGTTCTCTTTGTGGATATATTTCCAATGCATTTTCGATCTAATCTTGTTTGGCCGTACGCTCTTGGGCTTTAATGCGAATGTTATATTATGAAAGTTCTCATCGTTCTTTTTAAAATTGTTTATCTATTTTCACCATATTCTTATAGGTTCCTCTCTTATTTGAATAATCTTCATGATTCAAGAGAGAGAATAATTTGGAAGGAGAATTACACGACGATGATAAGACAAACTGAAAAACTCCAAAGTTACAGAAGGAACAAAAATAGTGAGTTGTGAGCCATGTAGGTCATTGTTGGACACATAAGCCATAGCGAGGAGCTAGAATAATGTCAATAGGCCTTAGAGCCTAGAGTTGAGAGCTGCTTGAAATGTGATATCGTTCATAAGACACAGAGATCATAATTGGGAGTTGTATGAGTTGTGATAATGCCCGTACTCCATAGAGGCCGTAGTTAGGAGCCACATGAGTTCTACTAATGTTTGTAAGCCAAAGAGACTAGAGTTAGGAGCCGGATGAATAGTGATAACATATGTAGCTAGCATAGGCCAGAGTTCAGAATTGCATGAGCAGTGATAATATCCATTGTCAGTAAAGGCTAGAGTTAAGAGTTGCATAAGCATTGATAATTCTTGTAGGCCATAGAGGATGAAGTTGGGAGTACTATGAGCTCTAAAAACTTTGTAGGCCACAAAAGTTGAAGTTGGGAGCTACATGGATTGTGATAATGTACGTTGGTCATATAGACTGGAGTTGGTAGCTGCAAGAACTATGACATTGTCCGTAGGCCGCAGATAATGGAGTTAGGACCTACATGAGTTGTGTTAACATATGTAAGTCATAAAAGCCAAAGTTGGGAGCTGCATAAGCTATGATAATGTTCGTGGCAAAAAAAAGTTGGAGTTAGGAGCTACATGAGCGATAATAATGTCTTTAGAATGCAGATGTTGGAGTTATGAATTGTAAGAGCCGTGACAACGTCCGTAGGCCGTTGAGGCAGGATTTGAGAATTACATGACTTGTGACAAAATCTTCGGGCTATAGAAGCCAGAGTTTCGAGCAACATGAGCTGTGATAATGCATGCAGGCCATAGAGGCTAGAGTTGAGAGCTACATGAGATGTGATAACGTCCATAAGCCACATGGGACATATTAAGGAGCTGCATGAGCTGTGGATCACATATGTCATAGTTGGTCATGTATGTCATATTGGTAGACATATTGGTAGACAACAATGAGAGAGCTTTAGGAGTCCGAAAAAAGTCTCTGCATTCTATGTACGATGATTGTAAGCAGTTATTGTGGGGTGCATTGTTACAACATTTTTGGGAGGCATCGTTGCACTATATGTGAGATGTGTCGTTGCACATAATTAAGGGTGCATTGTTACACCGTCCATTGGATAAATTTTGCACCATATTTGGGGCATTATTACACCATCTTTGGGTGTATTGTTACATCATCTTCAGGATACATTGCTCCATATGATGCTTCGTTACTTCAAAAGGCTGGTCATTACTTTGTATGATGCATTGTTACTTTGCAACATTCATCATGAATCCTTAAGAGGCTTCGTTGCACCAAGCAGACACAACATATGTTGGTCAATAGCAGTTGGGGAGCGACGATCGATGGTGGTCAATAGCTACAAGAGCGGATGGTGTTTGCTGGACTTTTAGTGTTGAACACTGGATCTCAGATCTTTCTCCTCTGAGTTCTAGCCATCTCTTGGTTCACAGTCTAGGTCCTCCTCGCAAATAAGAAAGGGATCTAACAACTTGATTTTTGTGAATATTTGAGTACCTTAACAATGTTGGAATTTATTGATCTTGGGCTCGTTGGTTTCGTCTTGTTAAGATGCTCGTTTTAACTATAAGCTTATCGGATTTGGAATATGTTTCATTTTTCAATTAACCACCCAAAGTTTTAAAAAGAAGTTTAATAGCTTGATTCGGGGTTGATCCGACTTTAATTGGATTAATTATGGTGTCATTGAGTCCGTCTCGGTAAGCTAACCAGCTTCATTGCAAGTTTACTGAAATTGAAGTTTTGGATGAGTTTTAATTGAATTTGAACTTTCACTGAAAAAATAATTATCTTGGGATACATGCAATGCCTCGAGATCCATGCCGTACGATGAAAAATTGTTGATGTCTTATCAAATATGTATATGTTACTTCAAATAAAATTTTATGATATGTATAATTTATTACTTATTTTATTTTATTTGTGTGATTTTTATCTCCACTTACTGAAATAAAGACTTATTCTTGTTACGTGTTCTTTTCATTTATAAAATTTTTATTAATAAAAGCAACATCTAAATGTGAATTTTATTTCATATTTTCACTTGAGAAAAATTCAAAAAAATCCAATGCGATTTTTTCTTAATTTTTTAGGTGGTGCAGCGAGACGAAGCCAAATGATTATCGAATCAAATGTAAATAACTTATAAATAATGATTCATTTTACACCCTTAAAACACAAAGTCTTAACCACTTCGTATCATAACCCTTTCAAAGTACTGCTGTTCTCCACAATGACTCTTCCCGTTTGGCCACTCCACACGCTTTGACCATTAAGAAAATAGAATATAATTGATAAACTAAGGGAAGCATATAAAACAAAAAAAAAAAAATTAATGAACTGATCACTATTTCTTTCATTTCAAGCAAACAAAAAGTTTATTTAAAGCCATGGGAAACAACCACACAATTCAAACAAATCAAACACTCAAACTTAGAAGTATGAGAAGAGAGGGCCGCCAGCATGGTATTGTCTCAGTCCAATTTGATCTCTCATCCTCAGGTTCAGACGGTTTTGAAAGAGCAATAAGGAAGTCGCTAAATCGAATTGAAGGATCATTCATGGGTCAATTTACGAAGGCCCCTTCAAAGCCCACTAACAAGTCCAAGTACACCAGCCGGTGTAGAGTGCCCAGGTGCGGAAACTGTCATNAGGATCATTCATGGGTCAATTTACGAAGGCCCCTTCAAAGCCCACTAACAAGTCCAAGTACACCAGCCGGTGCAGAGTGCCCAGGTGCGGAAACTGTCACGCCCATCCAGTGAATAAAGCCATGGCCAAAACTAAAGGAAATCACAAACACAAGGAAGAGATCTCTGACTTTTATTTGAAGGGAGATTACAATAGGTCTGAAGATGTAGGAGAGGTAAATTATGATTCTGATGGCGGAGCTGGATCGGACGATGGAGAAGAGCATATTTGTCAAGTAGGCGGTGGTGGTGATCACGAAGATGAAGGATGGGTTTTCGTGGATGGACTTTGAGCTTCCATGAAAGTTAAATCATTGAGTTGATCCTCGTTTGGAGCCTTGTGTATTGAATTTACAAATTTTGTTTGTTAAATAGAAGCGATCAAGAATAAATTTTTTTTTTCTAAAATTTTAGTTTGGTTTTCTTGTTTTTTTGGGGATGACTTTGAATGGAAGTATGATTGGCTTGTAAATTTAGATTTTTTTAATCTTTTTAACGAAATGCTCATTATTTTACTGAACCAGAGATTGTTGGGCATATGAAACTATATTTTAATTTTAGTTTTGATTTAGAACCTTATTTGTTCCTCATCCTTTAATCATCTGTCTCCTTCCTATTACCTCCTACCGCCTCATCCATTTTGTTTTCTTCTTTCTTTTTTGGGAACTTAATGACAAACTCATACATCACATATGCTTGGCCTCAAACTCAAGACTCGCGTAGATAAATCACATATGCTTGCCCTCAAATAGAAAATTTCTTGGTTGAAAATATATGTTACCAACAGATGGTTGCGTCGACATTATTTTATTGCTCACCAGCCTCTGTTTAAATGAATTTAAAAGGAAAAACGACATTTTCTTTATTTTTATATATTGAGGATAAGTTAAAATTTAGTAATTTGAAAGGGAAAATTTATTTTATTTGTAATATTATACAAAATAGTTTATTTCAATATAATTTATGGATAAATTTGATCTCAATCATTGAATTCATACCACCCACACATAAATAAACAAATATTAATTTCCCCTTGGTCAAATAAAACATGAAAACTCAATTTCCTCTGAACCAAATAATAGTTTAACTTCAATTGAGTTTATTTACTATTCTCTCTCTCTCAATTCCTTCGAACAAACAAAGCAATATGTTTGATTTCAATATAAATAGGAATCAAAATCTATTAACTAAGGAATCCAATCTTTTGTTAGAACTAGCCACGGTTCTAAGCGTCTGGGCCAATCATGAGCTCCTTTAATGGTTTTTTCTATGCCCACCAGCTAATGTTTGATATGTACCGGCTTCTGTGAGAAGCTCAGAAGCACCGGCCAAAGCTCAATACTCTTCATAGTCATCAACCAAAGACTGGAGGGAGCTTGAATGTCGAAACTTATGATAGAGTTATGAACTCAAGGGTGCATCGGACTGTGGCAAAGGGCTATTTTAGAGGAAACATCAAGTACTGGTATACAAATTATTATAGTAGAATATATATGCATGTGATCAAAATAAATATTCATATATTATGAATACTGTCTTCATTCTTTTTAGTGAGTTTTTGGAGTCAATCAGATTGTCTTATAGTCGTTTTGTTACTCTCTTTTCAAATAAGTATCTCTTTTGAGAGGAACTAGAAAGAAAAAAATATAACAAAAATAGACAAACAAGCAAAAAAAAACATGGAAAACTTTCATAAGGTAAACTTCGTGTGATAGCTCAATAGCGTACATCTGAAACGAGATTAGAACGAAGATGTCTTGAAAACATATCCGCATAGAAAATCTTATAAAAGCAACCAATAACCAGATATTCAAGTTTTTGTGCTTGTTTTTAGTTCAAGAGTACTCACAAAGAAACTTGTCTTTTGGTTAATTACATATTGTGGATGCTCAAGAATACTTTCAATAAAAATGGTCCTGTTTATGAAATTTATGATGTCCGACTATTTTTTTGGGAAACCAAATGATTTCAATCATCTAGAGTGGAAGAATCCTTTTATTTTCAATGTCTGTACTGAGCTATAGAGCAGATGATGAATCATCATATCCACTATGGGCTGCGACACCTAGACATGCGAGGCCCACGAGACGACATCAATGATTTTTCAAGGGAATTGATATGACTCAAATGAGGTGTCAACAAGAACGAGAAATAATCCCAAAGCAGGTAGAAGAGGTGTCAACATAAATATTTTTTTCATTTATAAGAAAGTGCATTCTTTGTTATTTGTTACAATCCCTAGGGGTCTCATTTTAGTTGCGCTGTGCCAAACAAGTTTTTTTTAAATTATTTTGTAATTTTTTTTCCAATGCTAAGATGAAGATTTTTATCTATTATCACTTATATTTTGGTTACCATTACTATGAAATATTGGACAACATTTTTTCTATTATTTAAATAGAAAAAAAGTGGCAATTAAAAAAAATATAAGCTATGTAAAATGAAACTTAAAGCAGCATGCTTAATAGTATTTTATTTTTATTTGTTTTATNTTAGGATAAGTTAAAGTTTAGTAATTAGAAAGGGAAAATTTATTTTATTTGTAATATTATACAAAATAGTTTATTTCAATATAATTTATGGATAAATTTGATCTCAATCATTGAAATTCATATCACCCACACATAAATAAACAAATATTAATTTTCCCTTGGTCAAATAAAACATGAAAACTCAATTTCCTCTCAAACAAATAATAGTTTAACTTCAATTGAGTTCACTTATTACTCTCTCTCTCTCAATTCCTTCGAACAAACAAAGCAATATGTTTGATTTCAATATAAATAGGAATCAAAATCTATTTAAGAACTGTGCAGAAGGTGAATTTTCATCGGAATCCAATCTTTTGTTAGAACTAGCCACGGTTCTAAGTGTCTGGGCCAATCATGAGCTGCTTTAATGGTTTTTTCTAAGACCACCAGCTTTTGTGAGAATAGAAGCAGCGGTCAAAGCCCAATACTCTTCATAGTCATCACCCAAAGGGCTGGAGGGAGCTTGAATGTCGAAACTTATGATAGAGTTATGAACTCAAGGGTGCATCGGACTGTGGCAAAGGGCTTTTTTAGAGGAAACATTAAGTACTGGTATACAAATTTCATAGTAGAATATATGTGCATGTGATCAAAATAAATATTCATATATTATGAATGCTGTCTTCATTCTTTTTAGTGAGTTTTTGGAGTCATCAGATTGTCTTATCGTCGTTCTGTAACCCTCTTTCCAAATAAGTATCTCTTTTGAGAGGAACTAGAAAGAAAAAAAAAAAAAACACGACAAAAATAGACAAACAAGCAAAAAGAACATGGAAAACTTTCATAAGGTAAACTTCATGTGATAGCCCAATAGCGTACATCTGAAATGAGATTTGAACGAAGATGTCTTAAAAACATATCCGCATAGAAAATCCTATAAAAGCAACCAACAACCAAATATTCAAGTTTTTTGTGTTTGTTTTTAGTTCAAGAGTACTCCCAAAGAAACGTGTCTTTTGGTTAATTATATCTTGTTGATGCTCAAGAATACTTTCAATAAAAATGGTCTTGTTTATGAAATTTATGACATCCGACTTTTTTTTTGGGAAACCAAATGATTTCAACATCTAGAGTGGAAGAATCCTTTTATTTTCAATGTCTGTACTTAGCTATAGAGCAGAGGATGAATCACCATATCCACTACGGGCTGCGACACCTAGACATGCGAGGTCCACGAGACGACATCAATGATTTTTCAAGGGAATTGATAGGGCTCAAATGAGGTGTCAACAGGAATCAGAAATAATCTCTAAGCAGGTAGAAGAGGTGTCAACATGAATACTTTTTTCGTTTATAAGAACGTGCATTCTTTATTATTTGTTACAAACTCTAAGGGTCTCATTTTAGTTGTGCTGTGCCAAACAGAGGTTTTTTTGTTTTTATTTTGTAATTTTTTTTTTCCAATGCTAAGATGAAGGATTTAATCTAATATCACTTATATTCTAGCTACCAATATTATGAAATATTGGACAACATTTTTTTCTATTATTTAAATAGAAAAAAAATGACAATTAAAAAAATATAAGCCATGTCAAATGAAACTTAAAACAGCATGCTTAATAGTATTTTATTTTTATTTGCTTTATTTTTTGCTTTTTCTATTTTATATTTTGATTTTATATAAAAATTATAGAAAAATTTACATACACACCACATAATTCTGATGTGTGTGTGTGTATATATATATATATATATATATATATATATATATCAACACATAAAATTTAATATTTACACTTACCTCGTATCTTTAAGTGAGAAAATTTACAACGTAAAATAAGACATTTTCACAAAAATTTAACCAACGACGAGGAGATAGCCGGAGCCATTAATACGAGGATCAAATATAAATTATTTATAAATAATTATTTACACTTCACCCCTAACGACAAAAATGCTTCCATTTTTTTTTATATAACCATTCCCATTAAAAAAAATAGGAATGGTTGGTTATATAAAAAGTTACAAAAAGAGCGAAAATAATGAGTTGTGAGCGATGTAGGCTATTCTTGGACACAAAAGCCATAACGAGGAGCTAGAATAATGTCAATAGGCCTTAGAGGCTAGAGTTGAGAACTGCATGAAATGTGATATCGTCCATAAGCCACAGAGGTCAGAGTTGGGAGCTGTATGAGTTGTGATAATGCCCATACTCCATAGAGACCATAGTTGGGAGCCACATGAGTTCTACTTATGTTCGTATGCCAAAGAGACTAGAGTTAGAAGACGCATGAATTGTGATAATGTACCTAGTCAGCATAGGTAAAAGTTAGGTATTGCTTGAGCAGTGATAATATTTGTTGGCAGCATAGGCTAGAGTAGAGAGTTGAAAAAGCTTTGATAATGCTTGTAGGCCACAGAGGACGGAGTTGGAAGTAATATGAGCTCTAAAAAAGCTCGCAGGCCATAAAAGTCGAAGTTGGGAGCTGCATGAACTTTGATAATGTCCGTTGATTGTATAGATTGGAGTTGGTAGCTGCAAGAGCTATGACATTGTCCTTAGGCCGCAGAAAATGGAGTTAGGACCTACATTAGTTGTGTTAACATATTCAGGCATAGAGGCCAAACTTGGGAGCTGTATAAGTTGTGATAATGTTTGTGGCCAACAAGGTTGGAGTTAGGAGCTTCATGAGCGGTAATAATGTCTTTAGAATGTAGATGCTGGAGTCAGGAATTGCATGAGTCGTGACAACGTCTGTAGGCCATAGAGTCCGGATTTGGAAATTACATGACTTGCGATAAAATCTGAAGGCCATAGAAGCCAAAGTTTTGAGCAACATGAATTGTGATAATGCATGTAGAACATAGAGGCTAGAGTTGAGAGCTACATGAGATGTGATAACGTCTATAAGCCACATAGAACAGATTAAGGAACTGCATGAGCTGTGGATTACAAATGTCATAGTTGGGTATGTATGTCATATTGATGGACTTCAAGGAGATATCATTAGGAGTTAGAAGAAAGTCTCTATATTCTAAGTATGATTACTGTAAGAAGTTACTGTGGGGTGCATTGTTACAACATCTTCGGGAGGCATCGTTGCACTGTATGTGAGATGTGTCGTTGCACCGTATTAGGGGTGCATTGTTACACCGTCCATGGGATAAATGTTGCACTGTATTTGGGGCATTATTACGCCATCTTTAGGTGCATTTGTACATCATCTTCAGGGTACATTGCTCCATATGATGCTTTATTACTTCAAAAAACTGGTCATTACTTCGTATGATACTTTGTTACTCCGCAACATTCATCATGAATCCTTAAGAGGTTTCGTTGCATCGAGCATACGAGACATATGCTAGTCAATAACGGTCAGGAAGCGGCGATCGATGGTGGTCAGTAACTACAGGAGCAAATGACGTTTGCTGGACTTTCAGTGTTGAACTCTGGACCTCAACTCCTCCGAGTTCTAGTCATCTCCTGGTTCACAGTCTAGGTCCTCGTAAATAAGAAAGAAATCTAACTACTCCATCAGACTGCTTGAATAGATTCTCTCAATCAGATGATTTTTGTGAATATTTGAGTATTTTAACAATGTTGAAATTGAATGATCTTAGGCTCGTTGGATTCTTCTTGTTGAGATGCTCGATTTAACTATAAGCTTATCAGATTTGAAATATGTTTGTTCTTTCAATTAACCACCCAAAGTTTCAAAAAGAAGTTTAATGGCTTGATCTGATTCGAATTGGATCAATTATAGTGTCATTGAGTCTGTCTCGTTAAGTTGACCAGCTTTACTGCAAGTTTATTAAAATTGGAGTTTTGGATGATTTTTAATTGAATTTGAACATTCTTGAAAAATAATTATCTTGAGATTCATGCAACGCTTGAAAAATTGTTGATGGCAGATCCAATATGTATATATTACACCAAATAAAATCTTACGATATCTATAATTATATTATTTTATTTATTTTATTCTTGTCATTTTTATCTCCATTTAGTAGAATAAAAATTTGTTGTTGTTGCGTGTTCTTTTCATTCATAAAATTTTATTGTAATAAAACCTACATCTTAATGTGAATTCTATTTCATATTTTCACTTGAGAAAAATTCAAAAATATCCAATGTGATTTTTTCTTAATTTTTTAGGTGGTGCTGCAAGACGATGCCAAATGATTATCGAATCAAATGTAAATAACTTATAAATAATGATTCATTTTACACCCATAAAAGACAGAGTCTTAACCACTTCGTATCATAACCCTTTCAAAATACTTCTGTTCTCCACAATGACTCTTCCCGTTTGACCACTCCACACGCTTTGACCATTAAAAAAAATAGAATATATGTGATAAACTAAGGCAAGCATATAAAACAAAATAAATTTTTTATGAACTTATCACTATTTCTTTCATTTCAAGCAAACAACAAGTTTTTTTAAAGCCATTGAAAAGAACCACACAATTCAAACAAATCAAACCCTCAAACTTGAAAGTATGAGAAGAGAGGGGCGCCAACATGGTATTGTCTCAGTCCAATTTGATCTCTCATCCTCAAGTTCAGAAGGTATTGAAAGAACAATAAGGAAGTCATTAAATCGAATTGAAGGATCGTTCATGGGCCAATTTACGAAAGCTCCTTCAAAGCCTACTAACAAGTCCAAGTACACTAGCCGTTGTAGGGTGCCAAGGTGCGGAAACTGTCACGCCCATCCGGTGAATAAAGCCTTGACCAAAACTAAAGGAAATCACAAGCAAAAAGAAGAGATCTCTGACTTTTATTTGAAGGGAGATCACAGTAGGTCTGAAGATGTAGGAGAGGTAAATTATGATTCTGATGGTGGAGCTGGATCAGAAGACGTAGAAGAGCATATTTGTCAGGTAGGCGATGGCGGTGATTGTGAAGATGAAGGATGGGTTTTAGTGGAAGGAGTTTGAGCTTCCCTGCTTGTTAAATTTAACATATTTTATTTGGTAAATAGAATCGGTCGATAATCAATTTTTTTTCTTTTAATATTTTAGTTTGGTTTTATTGTTTGTTAGGGATGAATTTGAAGGAAAGTATGATTGGTTTGTAAATTTAGAATTTTTTTTTCTTTTTAAAGAAATGCTCATTATTTTAATGAACCAGAGATAGAATTGAATTGGCTATATTAAACTATATTTTAATTTTAGTTTTGATGTAGCACCGAGTATGTTCCTCATCCTTCTTATCACCTCCTGCTCCCTCATCTATTTTGTTTTTTTCTTTGTTTTTTGGGAACTTAATGGCAAACTCATACATGCTTGGCCTCAAACTCAAGACTTGCGTAGATACATCACATATGCTTGCCTCAAATACAAGATTTTTTGGTTGAAACTATATGTTCCCAACAAATAAATTAAGATGGTCACGTCAAGCCTTATTTTTTAGCTCACCGGCCTCAAATTAAATGAATTTTAAAAAAAATGATGTTTTCTTTATTGTTATATATTAAGGATAACTTAAAATTTAGTGATTAAAAAGGGAAAATTTATTTTACTTGTAATATTGACATGATGTACCGGCTTATGTGAGAAGCTCAAAAGCAATGATCAAAGCCCAAGCGTCCTCATAGTCATCACCCAAAGACTGGAGGTGCTTCAATGTCGAAATTTACAATAGATTTATGAACTCAGGGGTATAGCGAGTTTTTTTGGAGTTGCCAGCTTATCTTATCGTCCTTACATAATTCTCTTTTCAAATAAGTATCTCTTTTGAGAGGAACTGGAGAGAAAGAAAATACGACAAAAATAGACCAACAATTAAAAAGAGCGTGAAAAACTTTCATAAGGTAAACTTTGTGTGATAGCCCAAGAACGTACATCCGAAACGAGATTGGAATAAAGATGTCTTGGAAACTTATCTGCATAGAAAATCCTATAAAAGCAACCCACAATCAGATATTCAAGTTTTTGTGCTTGTTCTTGGTTCAAGGGTACTCCCAAAGGAACGTGTTTTTTTGTTAATTAAATTTTGTGGATGCTCAAGAATACTCTCAATAAAAAGGGTCTTGTTTACGAAATTTATGACATCCGGTAATTTTTTTGGAAAAACAAATGATTTCAATCATCTAGAGTGGATGAATCCTTATATTTTTAACGTCTATACTGGGCTATAGGGCAGAGGGTGAATCACCATATCTACTAAGGGCGGCGACACCTAGGCATGTGAGGCCCACGAGACGACATCAATGATTTTTCAAGGGAATCGATAAGAATCAGAGGTGGTGTCAATAGAAATGGGAAAGAATCCCTAAGCAGGTACACGAGGTGTCAGCAGGAATACTTTTTCCATTTATAAGAAAGTGCATTCTTTGTTATTTGTTAGGATTTAAAGTACTCCACCAATCCAATTGTTTGTACCATTAAAACAACCTAATTTAATTGATAAATAAATGCCAACCTATAAAATAAAATAAAATAAAAAATTATAAACTAAACCCTATTTCTTGCCTTCCACGAAAAGTGAAAGCTTATTTAGAGCCATTGGACACAACCTCACAAAGCAAATAAATCAAAGCNTATATATATATCAACACATAAAATTTAATATTTACACTTACCTCGAACCTTTAAGTGAGAAAATTTACATCGTACACAAAAATACTTCCATTTTTTTTATATAACCATTCCCATTTAAAAAAAAATGAGTTTAATTGGTAAATTAAGGCCAACATATAAAATTAAATAAAATAATTGTGAACAAAAACTATTTCTTGCCTTTCAAGAAAACGAAAGTTGATTTAAAGCCATTGGAAACACTCTGGCTATCCAGACAAATCAAACCCTCTGAAAATATGAGAAGAGAGGGCCGCCAACATGGTATTGTCTCAGTCTACTCTGATCTCTCTTCCTCTCTTTCGAACAGCACCGAAAGAACAATAAAGAAGTCGCTGAAGCGAATTGAAGGATCGTTCATGGGCCAATTTACGAAAGCCCCTTCAAAGCCTACCAACAAATCTAAGTTCACCGGTCGTAAGTTGCCGAGGTGTGGACTTTGTCACGCTCATCCGGTGAATAAAGCCATGGCCAAAATCAAAGGAAATCATAGGCACAAAGATGTGATTTCTGATTTTTATTTCAAGGGAGATCGCAGACGGCCTGAAGAGATGGGTGAGGTGAATTATGATTCAGATAGCGGAGTGGGATTGGACGACAGAGAAGAGCTTATTTGTCAGGTAGATTGTGGTGGAGGTTGTGAAGATGAAGGGTGGGTTTTGGTGGAAGGAGCTTGAGCTTCCGTAGAAATTGAAGCATTGGCTAAACTTCCTTTTCATTGGTTCCTTATTTTACAAAAGATGAAAGAATTCAAATTAGGAAGTAGCCTTTAAGCAAATATCTATCAACGTGCATTTTGGTTTGTAATCATAATTTGTTTTTATCATTATTATTTTCAAGGAAGTGTGCATTATTTACTGAATCAAGATTTGAAATGGGCATATTCAACTTATATTTAATTTTTATTTTTGATGTAGCAACTAGATTGTTCTCTATCCTTCAATCATCTTTCTACTCTTCATCACCTCACACGTTAGCACCTCTCAGTGCCGGAGAAAATGCTCAACCACCTGACCGTGATCACATCTGCTTGTTTTCTTTCTCGTCTTTTTATTTTTGAGATTTTGAGTGAACTTAATGACAAACTCATGTAGATACAGAGCACATATTTTGACCTCAAACTTTAGACTTCAGGGTTGAAAGTCTATGCTCCCAACTAATAAATTAAGGTGGTTGCATTTTCCTTGTAATTGTTCTCCAGCCTCAATTTAAATAAATTTAAAATGAAAATTGCACTATAGCTCATTTTTATATATTAATAATGAGTTTATTATTAGTAATTAGATGGAGAAAAATTGTTTTATTTATAAAATTAAATAAAATGTTGATTTGAATAAAAAATATAGACTATTATATTTTCATAGGAAATATTGATAAATATTTTTTAAATGATTATTTTTTTCTCTTATTCTGAAATGATAAAAAAAATACCAGTCATCATTGAAATTCATATCACCAACTTATATAAAAAAATTTAATTTACCCTCAGCCAAATAAGGAATACACACACACACACATAATTTTTCATAACCAATCTAGCAGAGGTANTATATATATATATATATATATATATATATATATATAATTTGAGCCGATATTTGTCTAAATCAAACATCAAAGTCATTGGAAGAATAAAAAAATCTTCAAATTTTGCTTACAATTGCAAAAAACAACATCATAGTGTGATAAATTTGAAAAGCTAAAACTTGTTCAATTTTGATAACATTAAGATACTAATTAGTCTAAAAAATACTATATAATTAAGCGGGAATAATCTTGACCATCCAATAAATTGTCCTTTTTTGTTGAAATAAATAAAATAATTATTTTATTAAATTCATCCATTTGTCTTGCATCTATAAAGTTGAGGATGCCTTGAGGGGATTCTAAATCAGAGTGCTAGAAATCAAATATTACTAAAGTTCTATCTCTCTAGGCTTACAAGTGCCATGCTAATAAGAATAACACTTGTATTCATTCACAACATTGATGCTCATTGTTGGAAATAAGATAAATGCTCATTGTGACCAATGAAATTGAAGTCCACTGACACCTCCCGTATAGTAGCCAATAGAATTGAAGTCTACTATTGCCCCCAGGATTAATGCCCATTGATGCACATTGTCTCAGTTAAGATTATGTACTATCTCAAAGGTCGATGATCATCATTATCAATTAGAGTGCTGATGGATGTTTCCAACAAAGCTAATGCAGATCATCCATAATAATTCTATGATCAATCATTAGATTAATCATTAACAACAAAATTGAGGGCTGCTATTGACAATAAATATCTTACATATTGTCCACATCACACTATACATCATTGTTACTAATAAATTTGATGTTTGCCATAACCAATGACATCAACACCAACCACTCCTAATAATATTCTTCTGCTTACTATTGCCAATAAAATATCTTCAATGGCCAACAATATTAACACCAATTATCAAATATCACAAAATCATATAAACTGAATATCCTAAAATTTTTTATGCTTTTCATCATGACTAATGCTAATGGCTATCATCATCACCAATGCTTGAAGCACTTTATTGCCACTAAAATTGATTGTCATTAGCCTTAATATTGCTTACTTTTGCTAACAAAATTGACACTGACTGTCACATCTAAGATTGACAGTTATCATCGATACTTGGGTCAACACCCATTGTAATTAAATAACAATTTTTATTATTGCTACTAATCCTAAAACTTACTATCATCACAAAAACTGGTGTTCATTAACAACATCAAAATTGAATGATTGCCATCATCACTAGTGTTGATACTTTTCATTACAATAAAGCTAGCATTCAAACACACAAATGTACACTTGTGTTTAAAAGGATGCTTAAGATGTTTTCTACTGAGATCGGCGAACTCATGCCACTTGAAGCCATACACTCGCCTCCTTTGTCTCCCAGCCGTTCCCCTCATCTAGTGCTAGGGATTCTCGACTGAACTGCATGTTTTTATATTAATATCACAAACCTATAAATTGGCTGGTTTAACTCTGACTTATTTCCAAGTATGTCATTTTCTATGCTTATAAACAAGTCATGGTTTTCTCATATGTATGTAAGGTTAATGAGTTAATAAACTCAACTTATTTTTCTTTTAGCTATTATCTATTTTCTCTACTCTTCTACTTGTTCTTTTGTTTCTTCACTTGGTATCAGAGCAAAATCACCTTTCACAAGGATGGATTCCCATGCATCTACCGCCACACAAAAACAACAATAGGCCATAACTATCTTCAAAAAAATCAAAGAAGTAAACATCTCAAGCTCTCACAAATTCTTGATGTCTCATGGCAAGAACGTGGTTACTGCTTCCTTAAGTCAGGAAAATTATATTGTATGGAAGGTACAAGTTTCTAAACTTCTCACTGCAAATGAATATGACTCCTTTCTTGATAGCAAAAGCCCTCACCTACAAAGATTCATAGATAACAAAAACAACACCCAATAAGAAAACCCAGTTTACCTTCTCTGGCACCTGATAGAGAAAAACCAAGCTATAGTCATCCTATCTACAATTTCCCCCTCAATTGTTCCCTTCACCTCAACACCACTGCCCAAATGGGACACTCTAACCAAAAAATGTCAATCTACTAACCGATCAAGGGTCATTCCACTTATAAATGAACTTCATAATGTTACAGTTGGAACCACCACTATGACACAATATCTCACGGTTATCAAAAACCTTTTGGACAACATAGTCGTGATAGACTTGAAAGTTGACATAGAATATATTATTCTTTACACCCTTAACAGGGCGCCGCCCATTTTTCAAGGCTTCAAAACTACTCTTAACACCTTTATCAAACCAATCAAGTTGGAAGACAGACTCAAATAGACGAGCAATCATCCCTTAATTATAATTATGAACAAAGCATCAATCACTTATTGATTATGATCACGAGCCATCTTCAATAGTTCATGTCTACTAATGCTCTCTCCTTTCGGAAGAAAATGCATTCTTTGTAATGCATTACTCACCACTCATTTAGGTTGGGCACAAGTCATATCAAATGAAACTTAACAATATGTTTATTTATTCAGAAATTTACATACATAACACCTAATTCTTATACATTTACTTATCTCACACCCAAACTTTAATTTTTACGAGCTAAGCACCTTTTCCTATGTTTGAAAAATATTTATGAAAAGGCGAATTACACTTTTTTCACGTACAAGGTGCTTAGGATGTAAAAATGCATAATTGAGTGCTATGTCTGTAAATTCCCATTATTTATTTCACTTTGTGCTCTTTGTATTTTTTTTATATTTATTTTAGATAAAAAATAATAAAAAATTACACAAATACCACATACTTTTATTTATTTACATTTCTAACACACAAAGTTCAATATTTGCAATTATCTCAGATTTTTCAAAATATTTTAACCCACGAGACGAGACGAAGCAAAATAGTCACAGAATCAAATATAAATTATTGATAAACCATCTCATAGCCCATTTAAAGTACTCCACCAATCCACTTGTTTGTACCATTAAAACAACCTAATTTAATTGATAAATAAATGCCAACCTATAAATAAAATAAAATAAAAAATTATGAACTAAACCCTATTTATTGCCTTCCACGAAAAGTGAAAGCTTATTTAAAGCCATTGGACACAACCTCACAATGCAAACAAATCAAAGCCTCCATCTTGAAACCATGAGAAGAGAAGGCCGCCAACATGGTATTGTCATAGCAAACTCCTACTCCGGTCCCTCATTATCTGATTATGTAAAAAGGTCTAAAAAGAAACCCTCGAATATAACTGATAGACCCTTTATGGGCATATTTACGAAGGCTCCTTCGAAGCCTACAAACAAGTCCAGGTACACCAGCCGTTGTAGGTTACCCAGGTGCTTAAACTGTCATGACCATCCGGTGAATAAAGCCAAACCCAAAACCAAAGGAAATCATAGGCACAAAGATGAGATTTCTGATTTTTATTTAAAGAGTGATCATAAAAAGTCCAATGGGACGGCTGAGCCAAGTAATGATTCTGATAAAGGCGTTGAATCAGATGGCGGAGAAGAGCTAGTTTGTCAAGTGGGCAATGGTGATTGTAACGATGAAAATTGGGTTTGGGTGGAAAAAGTATGAGCTTCCGTGAAAGTTCAAGCATTTGGTTGAGACCACTTTAGAGCTGTGCNAATTGGGTTTGGGTGGAAAAAGTATGAGCTTCCGTGAAAGTTCAAGCATTTGGTTGAGACCACTTTAGAGCTATGTAATAAATTTGTGTATTTTGCTTTGCAAAATGGAAGAGGTGTAAAATTATTATTATTATTATTATTTCGAGGGGCTACAATGTGAAAAATTAAAATTAGGAACTAGCTTGCATTCTTGTTTGAAGTGTTAGTTTTTATTTTTAATAAAATATGCATTAAAAATATATATGAATTGGATATAATATATTAGTATGACTGAAAAGGATAAATGAATAGTATATTATATCATTTCATATATTTTAATTTAAGGCGTCTACCAGTTTGCTCATCCATTAGTATTCTCTCTCCTCTCGTTGTGATGGCCACCATCCTTTTTGCCATATGAANAGAGCTGTGCAATAAATTTGTGTATTTTGCTTTGCAAAATGGAAGAGGTGTAAAATTATTATTATTATTATTTTGAGGGGGCTACAATATGAAAAATTAAAATTAGGAACTAGCTTGTCTCTATGGGGCATTTTCTATTGCCTCCTTTTGGAAAAATTATTCCATACGGATCAGACACCACAAGCATCTTGCGTGCGGTGTCAGATCCTGACCGTAAATCATGTGATTTACGGTTAATATGTATTTCGGTGGGCCCCACCTAAATTTTTTTTTAAAAAAAAAAACTGAAATAATTCTCATGCGGTGTCCGTATGTAATAATTTCTCATTCTTTTGAGATTATTTAGAGTTGTGAGCGGCTCTCCAGTTTTTAACATGCATTTTTGTTTGAAGTTTTAGTTTTTTTTTTAATAAAATATGCATTATTTTAATAAACAAAAAATATATATGAATTGGATATAATATATTAGTATGACTGAAAAGGATAACCTAATAGTATATTATATCATTTCATATATTTTAATTTGAGGCGTCTACCAGTTTGCCCATCCATTAGTATTCTCTCTCCTCTCGTTGTGATGGCCGTCCTCTATCCTCCATCTACTTTGCCATCTGATCTGGGTAAGTTGATTAGTAGTAATTAGATGGATAGAGCCTATTTTTATGGTAATTTTAGTTTAATTATTTGATTTTAATATAATTTATAGATAATTAAATTTGCTTAGGAAATATGGATGAATGTTTTTTTTTGAAATGATAATTTTCTTCTCAATCGTAATAGAATTATAAAAAGCCTATTAATCATCTTTGATAATTTTCTTCTCACAAGATTCGTCCGATATTTACCCATGTAGAGATGCAGCCATGGCAGGAAGCCCAGATAGTCATCCCACCTACAAACCTATAGGCGGCAGAATTATGATTAAGGTCATGGGGTGATCGGATGGTGGCAAATAGATTATTTGGGAAGGTATTGGTGATGGTGGTGGTGGTGATAATGAGGTGGAGGATTGGCGTTGGTAGGAGTTGGAGTTGAAACATGCAACCATAGTAGAATTAACATTTTAAATATGGAGGAAATGATTCATTTTTAATTTTATTTGTACATCAAAATATGTCAGTGTGAATCTCAAAGATATCTCATGGTTGATGGAAGAGATGACATGGCTCTGTGGTATCCACCAAAGATGACCCAGAATCATCTGCTTTGCTGGCCCAACTCCTGCTTATCAAGAGAACGGTGCTCTCAGACGGATAAAGAATAGATCATTTCCTAAAGACTCTATCTAACCTTATCCATATGGACTAATCCAGAGCCTTCCAACCGAGACAAGTGAAGTGGACCATTCAGCTCTAGAGCAGATGACACTGGTCCCAGCAAATAACCCTCTGGCAATATCCGTGGGCCCCCTGGGACGTTCATTTACAAAATAAAATACCCTCGTCGTACCTACGTACGCTAGGGGTGTAGTATGTAATTGTAAGACCCCATTACTATAAATAAGGTGTTCATTTCATGAATAAATGTTACGAAAATTTATTATTCATTACTGTGTTATTACTCTCCTAGTTGTCTCTCTCTTCCTTCAGGGTTCCGTCCCTTAGGCGTGTCTCCTGGACAGTTTGGGATTCAACATCCAAAAAAGTGTGGTGAGCATGGAGTCATAACGTCGATAACAAGAGGAGCACATCGATCACAAAGAGAAGGGGTGACCAAAGAGTAGTAGCTAACGTAGATCCCCCACGAGATGACATCGAGGAATGTATGCATCAAGCAACGCAGGAGATGAAGACTCAGATCATGGAGCAGGTGTCGGGCTAGATCGCTGAAGTTCTGAGGGCCGCCACAACCCTAGAAGGAAATTGAGCCCCCCAAGAGCAGATCCAGCCATAGGAGGTGGTGTCGACACACAACTGTAGGAGGGTGAACAACAGTCATGAGAGGGTCAGCAATGTAGTTAAGTTTTTTATTTTTATTGTTTTCATTTGGGTTAGTCGTCAATAAGTTTATTTATGAGGTGAGAGGAAGGGGGAGAGTGGTTTATGTGATACTTAAGATTATTTGCCCCTATATTAATGGAAGCTTAAAATTTTGAGCTTTTCTCTTAATCAAAGTAGGTATAGATTAAAGAAGGAAGCAATTTTAAATATTAAAATTTACATAGATAAGTGACATTGATTGGGAAGGGGGTGCTATGAAGATTTAATCGATGGAGGTGATAGTAGAATTCAAAATCATAATGAGCTAATCCAAATATAGTAATCCTCTATGATGAGTTTAAGAAAAGAATATATACAAAAATTTTGGATTGAAGAAAAGTAAATCCAAAAGAAAGTTAAGGAATAAAAAGATAATAATGTTGAAAGAATCTTTGAGGAGAAGCTTGAGGAGTGGCTCTATCTAAAAATTTTTTTCACTATTATCTCTATAGAAATTAAAAAAAATTATTGACAATTCCAACCTAACTCAATTTTTTATGCTTATAGATTAATAACTAATCAACTTGAATTAATAGATGTCTAAAGTTTTAAAAGTTGACATATAAAATTGTATTAGTTAAGCTTCAACAGAGTAACTTAGAGTGAATAAATAAGATTTAATAGCTTTTAAAGAGTTCAATGTTTGGAGGGAAACTTTGAAGAAATAACTTAAAAGATACCTAAGTTCACTAGCATATTTATATCTTTTAATTTCATATTGCAGTTGGATCCTAATGAGAACCCACTATTTTATGATTCTTGCTATGTCAAATTTTAAGTTTTAAAGATTCTTAAAGGCAAGTAACGTTTAAGTTTGGAAGATTTTGACATATTTATAAATCGTGCATGATATGTACCTTATTTCTTCCATTTTGAATTTTTATATTATGCTTTGAGGAAAGTTTTCGTGTTGTGCTGCAAGATTCGGGTTAGGGGGGCGAACGAAGTTCAAAATATCGTGAATCTAAGCAAAATGGTGCTTTGGTGCCTTAAGGCCAGCCCAATCCATAATTGTACAAAAATCGAGAGTCTAGAAAGTTGGCGCCGAGAAAGTAGCACCTAGGCACCAGAAGATGCAGATATTCCATAGAATCCCAAGAGCATGGAAAGTCGGAGCTACAAATGAAGCGCCTAAGTGCTGTGATGATATTAGCATATACAACGTTTAAGTGCCAACCATCGATGCCTAGGCGTTAGTATGTGCAAATTGACAGTTGCAGCAGTTAGACGTGTTGTTTTGCCTAGAGAATTTATGTAAACGATGGATACGAAGTGTCATGGGTTTTCATTATTTCTTCTGCATCTTGGAGCTTGGAGCACTTTAGGAGAAAGCCAAATTAACTTGCAAGGAGTCTTGGAGAGAAGAAAAGAGATTATCTGGGAGAATTTAGAGTGTGTGGGTGGGGGGAGTGAAGCTCGAAACATCGTTAATCTAAGCAAAATTGTGTTCTGACGCCTAGGCACTATAACAATCCATAATTGTACACAAATTGAGAGTCTAGAAAGTTGGTTCCACGAAAGTAGCACCTAGACGCCAAGAGATGCATAAATTCCACATAATCCCGAGAGCATGGAAACTCGGAGCTACAAATGAAGCGCTTAGGTGCTGTGAGGATCTTAACATATACTACAATTAAGCACCAATCATGGGTGCCTAGGCACCAACATGTGTAAATTGATGGTTCCAGCAGTTAGATGTATCTTTTTTATTAGAGAAGTTATATAAACGATGTATACGAAGTTTCATGGGTTTTTCATAATTTCTTCTACAACTTGGAGCATGGAGCACTTTAGGAGAAGGCCAAATTAACTTGCAAAGAGTCTTGGAGAGAAGCAAAAAGAGTATTTGGGAGAATTGAGTGTGTTAAACTTGATGTTTGCGACTTCAACATTTTGCTTGTTTGGGAAAGAGATGAGTACAATCAAATTTAATTTTTCTTTGGATTTCCTTGTTAAAACTTGGTGTTTGATGGCTTTTCTTAATTGAAAGTTTGTGTTGATGTGTTTTATCATGAGTAGTGAGTAGTTTTTCTAGTTTCACCCTTGATGTGGAAATGTGGTAGGATAGAGTTGAGCTTTCTTTTGTGATTTACATTGAAATATCTTTAAAGTGTTGTGTTAACTTACAATTTTTTTTTACATTCTACCTGATTAGTAGGATTGTTACTTTTTTTTTTTTGAACTATGAAATCCGGAAGAATATTTAGTGTAACGAATAGGTTAACAATATAAAGTCACACTATTTGACCAATTCAAAGGAGAAATCTCTCCTCACTTGAATTTCTTAAAAATTACTCTTGTTTGATAGGATAAACTCGCTTTTCAAAAATTAGGATAGAAACTTTATTGCACTTGAGTACTTCAACATTTCAAGCTCGGACCGACATTAGTAAACTAGACCACTTGAGAATTTGGGTATATCTCATTCATTGTGGGACCGAAAACCGAAACTCTATTTCTTTCCTGTGAATACACCATGTATACTTGCGAGAATCGCCAATGCTCTGGAAGTTTTTTAGTATTTCTATTGATAAAGTTTTAAATTATTCCGTGTTAAGTTTTCATTCTCTTCATTAAGCTGTTAATTTTAGATTTCTCATAGATGAATGGTATCAGTCATGTTTGGCAAATTTTTTCTAAGCCACTATTGTTTATGGATATCATATGCATAAATTTGATTAGTTTGTTTTGTAATATTTTAAATCGGGTTGAATATTTTTGGATTATATAAATCATTGGCTGCATATTATGGCAAAATAAATTGACCCTTTAAAAGATATATTATAAAATAAGAAACAGCCATTAAATTTTGTGAAGATATCAAGTTATTGAGATGCTTGGCTTTTGGTCCTTATTTATGATTTGTATGGACATTTTTGCCTAGGATGCAGTTTCATGAATTTAAATCTCTTAAACAACTTAAAGAGAATTTGTATTTTAGCTGAAAACCCGATAGAGCAAGGCTACTAATCCAAATGTGGTAGAAATAAAACCTCGACAGTCAGGTGTATGATGAAAATCTATTGTTATGCTTGTCCCTTCAATTTTGGATTAAAAATTAGGGTGCTTTTGAGGCGGCGGTGCGGAGTCACATTATAGTTTTTCCTATTTGACAAAACAAACTTTTGTCTGCGTTCTCAAAAAAATTGCTGCTGAAAGCTACGCTTTCCCACCATACATGGCTATCTGCAGTAGCTGCAAGAATGTTGCGGTCTAACTTTTTAAAAAATAATTTTTTTTGTAATAACCACTACGGCTTTTTGAACAGCAATTTTTATTTCAACAACTTCACTGTTATTTATTCAAACAGTTACAGCTATCCCAAAAAGACACTTAGGGTGTGTTTGGGGCAGCTTATTAGCTGCGGTGGCGTTTTCAAAACGCCGCCTCCCTGTTTAGAAGAAATGATTGAGAAGCTTATTTGAAAATGCGATTTTTCTTTTCAATTAAATGCGGGCCGCGCCTGAAGCCCCGCGGTCTGGCATTTCCTTCTTCATCTTACGCTATTGCCCTCTTCGCATACCCCTTCTGTGTTTCTGTTAGCGATACGATTTAGAGCTAGTGGACAGTAAATGCCATTTATTGTTTTTGGTTCATGACTTGGGATTTTAATGCTCTACATTTACTTCTAAAAAGTTTCAAGATTATGATTATAGTTTTTGGTTTTGCGGGTGGATAGTTCGAGTAGGATGAGGGAGGAATAGATTTGATCATCTCCCTTTCTTCATTTCTTCTCTTTATGCTTGTAGGTGTAGATGCTTTCCACCTAAAAAACTTCATACTTTGATCAATGAGGAAGGATGATTATATTTTGTGTTAGTTTTACAGAAATGCAGATTTTCTTAATTTAGTTTCTTGAACCTGTAGCAATTTATTAGCAAGGTAGAAGCTGGAATCATTGTATGGACGTGCTAGAATGATATGATAGTTATGAAAAATGCTTGAAGAAAATGATAGAATGCTGTCAAGCTGAAAAGCTTCATTTTTCCTGAAATTGCATGTTTAGTCGCTAGGCTTCTTCATAGGAAGATTTACATGCGTACCACTCAATTGTTATGTATCTACATTAATGCTCACTTATTAAAAGTTAAAATGGTTGTTTTTTTTTATGTGACATGAAAGATGTGGTTTGTATAAATGTAAAAACTGAAGTTTTGGTGTTAGATATGTAAATACATGAGAATTAGGTGGATTGTATGTAAATGCTCCTTGTTATTATGATTTTCTTTGATGTTTTTTACTAACATATTAGGGAATAATCAGTATTATTTTGCTCATCATCCATTCTTTGTTTTTGTTTCAACATATTAATTTATTTTTATTTCTTGCTTAGACAATCAAAAGGATGCTTTGTTAATTGTAGAATATCTTGATTTCTAGATACTTTATCTGTTGTTGTCAGTGTAGTCGTTAAAGTTCTGGTGCAAACAATAACACTGCGTCTGTCAGAATGGTTTTTTATCTACAAAAAAACTGCAAATCAACTGTTTTCTGAACTCACAAACCAAATAGTAAACAACTTATCTAGAAAGAGGCAAAATTGTCATTTATCCAGAATCAGCTGTTTTTAAAACGCACAAACCAAACAACCAGCCAACTTATCAGGATAAACTGCTTATTTGAATAAGCTGGATAAGTTACAACTGCCCCAAACAGACCGTTAGTCTCTTAAACATTGTAAATTATTTTACCCGACAGGAAAAAATTGAGGGAGTGTCTTTTTTTTCCTTTATGTGAAATACACTTTCTAATTAGGACTCAATACATATTTTAAAATTAATAAAAATATTATTAAAATTAATATTACATTGTGTATAATTAGCCATCAAATTGATTTTAAATTTCATAAAATTTTCAAAATTCTCTCAAAAGTAATGTTTTAGCTTCTTAAAATGAGTAAGAAAAATAAGTATTAGTGTCAAAAAACATAACCCATTAACCCTTTTGTACGAGTAGCTAAGGTTGTCAAAATGGCTAGTGTTCGACTCATTAAGAAGCTCGTGTTCGGCTCGTTCGCTAAATTAATGAGCCGAACACGAACAAATATTTGTTCATTCGTGTTCGCCTCGTTTTGGCTCGAAATACTACTAAGCAATTATATATATGTATATATATATAATTGACTACAAGGCTACAAAGATTTATAATCAATTAAAAGTATTAAAGAAGAAAATATCATAAAAATTATTAAATCAGATTCAAATGTTTTAATTCTTGCCCCAATCCTTAACATCTTATGGTTACGTGATTAGGATTGTCAAAACAACTCTTTGAGCTCGAAATATAAACGAGCCGAACATGATCTGAGCCTAGAAATCCTAGCATCAAAACAAAATAATAGTATTGATATCATAGAAGCCGGAAATTTATGCAACAAAAAACACATAGTAATACACAACATGAAATGAAGGACTTCTTAAGACAGTTTTCTCACTTCTTTGTTTTTCAAACCATTGTCATATATATCTTGGTTATTACTTTTTTGTTCTGGTTCAAAAATTTATGTAGTAGGTATCTACTATTGAGAACTATATCTGTTAAAGTATGATAGGTCTAACAAAATAAAAAACTCTGATACCTGCAACAATTGTCAAAAATTTATTTTCCACGCTAAGGCTTTATAACAACATATGATAGCCCAGGCTTGCTCATGTTCAGCTTGTTTACACCCCTACGAGTAGCATAAGTGTCATCAGTTGGAATGAAATTTTGTGGGCTTAAATACTGGGAACGTTGGCTGGCATAGCAGATCAACGAACCGAAGCATTAATCTAAAGGGGGTTTGATATCAAGTAGATTTGAAGTAAATCAAAGTCAACGCAAAATTGAAGTTCGAATAGAGTTAAATTTGACTTTTGCCAGAAGAAATCGTTTTTAATTCGACTTTCAAGTTGATATAAATCAATTATATTTATCTTTAAAAACATTTTCATTATTTAATCATTAGCCTAGTTATATATATATATATATATATATATAGTTCACATATCATAAATTAAATTTATTTTGGGCATCTTTGAGCTGGAGCAAATTAATTTTATTTATTTGAAGATTAAATTAGAGTTATTATTATGTAAAATTTTGACATAATTATCAACCCTACTTAATTAGATTATAGATAATAACTTACAGATTGAGAAATTATAAAGTTGTATTACAGATTTACAGGTAAGAAAAAGTAATATCTAATAGAAAAAGTTGGTGGATATAATTGAGATGTGCCGGAAGATTCACGGCGTTAGAGTAATAATTTAAAGTCTTAGCATTGAACGAAGATCAAGCACATACACAAATAAAAAGAGAAGCATGAGGATACACATTGACTTTTTAAGTGGAAAACTCTGAAAAAGAGAAAAAATCATGATGTCTAGCCCAGTTGAAATAATTCGTTATATAACTGTAAGTACATAGGCAAACTCTTCTCTTGAATAAGGGAATATAGAGTCACAAAGTTGATAATCTTCGATGTACAACAATAGTTCAATAATAGACGTAATCTGCTTATAATAAATGTAGTTCTCGACGATAGCAAGTTTTAAGGGTCGGTGTCGGTTGTTATGAAGGCTAGCTTGCCTTAAATATTGTATGCGGTGGCTATAGTGCCAGCTTGGCGTAAAGGAGCAGTGGAAAGTCGTGGTAAAAGTTGGTCATGCGGTCGTTGATGGTAGCTTCAGGAACGTCGGTCGTCCACAACGGTCGTACTAGGAAGTTGTGATAACATCTATAGATCACGGAGACCGAAGTTGGGTGTTACATGAGCTGTGAGCAACTTAGGTCTTTAAGTGGTCACATAGGTCATAGTGTTGAACTGCAATAGTGTTTGTAGGTCACAAAAAAAAGAATTGAGAGCTGTACGAGTTGTGAGCCACGTAGACTNGTTTTTTTTTTGAAATGATAATTTTCTTCTCAATCGTAATAGAATTATAAAAAGCCTATTAATCATCTTTGAAAACTTACACCAACCCATAAAAAAGCAAAATATCATTTTTCTCAATTAAATAAAATAAAATAATACAAGAAAAGGCTATTCTACTCAATTTCCTCTAAAGCCAGTAATAAATTAGCTTCAATTTTTATTTATTTATGGTTTTTCATTTTATTTCCATATTCTCGTTTTAGCACTTCAAACAAACAAAACAAGACAAAGGTGTTTGATTTCGATGTAAATAGAAATCAGAATCTGCTTATGAAAAAGAAGACCGAAGCAACTGGTTCTGATGGGCCGCATGGGCTCACAAGATTCGTCCGATATTTACCCACGTAGAGGTGCAGCCATGGCAGGAAGCCCAGATAGTCATCCCACCTACAAACCTATAAGCGGCAGAATTATGATTAAGGTCATGAGGTGATCAGATGGTGGCAAATAGCTTATTTGGGAGGCAAATAGCTTGTTTGGGAAGGTATTGGTGATGGTGGTGGTGGTGATAATGAGGTGGAGGATTGGCGTTGTAGGAGTTGGAGTTGAAACATGCAACTATAGCAGAATTAACATTTTAAATATGGAGGAAATGATTCATTTTTAATCTTTTAGATATATATCTATCTAAAAGTAGTATTTTTTAAAAAAAATTAATTGACTACAAGGCTACAAAGATTTATAATCAATTAAAAATATTAAGGAAGAAAATATAATAAAAATTATTAAATCAGATTCAAATGTTGTTTTAATTCTTGCACCAATTCTTAACATCTTATGGCTACGTCATTAGGGTTGTCAAAACGACTCTTTGTTCGTGAACGGCTCGCTAAGCAAAAGAGTCGAACACGAACACACTTTTTGAGCTCGAAATATAAACGAGTCAAACACAAGCTGCGCCTAAAAATCCTAGCATCAAAACTAAATAACAGTATTGATATCATAGAAGCCGGAAATTTATGCAACAAAAAACACCATGTAATACACAACATGAAATGAAGGACTTCTTAGGACAGTTTCTCACTACTTTGCTTTTCAAACCATTGTCATATATATCTTGGTTATTACTTTTTTGTTCTGGTTCAAAAATTTATGTAGTAGGTATCTATTATTGAGAACTATATCTGTTAAAGTATGATAGCTCTAACAAAATAAAAAACTCTGATACCCGCAACAATTTTTAAAAATTTATTTTCCACGCTAAGGCTTTATAACAACATATGATAGCTTAAACTTGTTCGTGTTCGGCTTGTTTACACCCTACGAGTAGCATAAGTGTCATCAGTTGGAATGAAGTTTTGTGGGCTTAGATGCTGGGAACGTTGGTTAGGCATAGCAGATCAACAAACCGAAGCATTAATCAAAAGGGGATTTGATATCAAGTAGATTTGAAGTAAATCAATCTCAACGCAAAATTGAAGTTCANACAACGCTCGTTGATCGCCTTATTCGAGATGCATTGTTACATCTTATTTAGGATGCACTGCTCTATAAAGTGCTTTACTACTCTGCGACACTAGTCGCGACTATATGCGGCGCTTCATGTACGCCCTGACTAAGGAGCTTCATTGTGATAAGCAAGGGCAGCTGATAGTGGTCAGCTATCAACTGTGGCCAATGAGCGGTAGTCGCGACTGCAGGAGCGAGAAGCGTTAATTGGTTTTTCAGTTAATATTCAAATTGGAATTCATCTGCAACTTCTCGATCAACTTAGGTCTTTAAGTGGTCACATAGGTCATAGTGTTGAGCTGCAATAATGTTTGTAGGTCACAAAAAAAAGAATTGAGAGCTGTACGAGTTGTGAGCCACGTAGACCGTAATTGTGAGTTGCAATAATATCCACAGGCCACAGAAACTGGAACGTAGTGATAATGTCCGTAGGGCACAGAGGTCAGAGTTGGAAGCTACATGAGAGTATACAAGGTGCATTGTTACACCATCTACAGGGTAAGATGGTGTAACATTACACCATCTATGGGATGCGTTATTGCCATGTATGCGAGATAATTTTGCATCAAATTTAGGACGCATTGACACACTGTACCAGGGTGTATTGTTACACCGTATTCGTGGCACATCAATACACAGTATTCAGAGTGCATTGTTACACCATATACAACGCTCGTTGATCGCCTTATTCGAGATGCATTGTTACATCTTATTTAGGATGCACTGCTCTATAAAGTGTTTTACTACTCTGCGACACTAGTCGCGACTATATGCGGCGCTTCATGTACGCCCTGACTAAGGGGCTTCATTGCGATAAGCAAGGGCAGCTGATAGTGGTCAGCTATCAACTGTGGCCAATGAGCGGTAGTCGCGACTGCAGGAGCGAGAAGCGTTAATTGGTTTTTCAGTTAATATTCAAATTGGAATTCATCTGCAACTTCTCGATCAACTTAGGTCTTTAAGTGGTCACATAGGTCATAGTGTTGAGCTGCAATAATGTTTGTAGGTCACAAAAAAAAGAATTGAGAGCTGTACGAG
>JXCR01148744.1:3222-22998 GCA_002079205.1 Phalaenopsis hybrid cultivar | reverse complement strand
ATTCATCTTGTTCAAATGTTTAAAACGTAAAAATAATATTAAAGCAAAATAATGAGTTATCTAAAGATAACTTAGGCGTATTCGCACTTCTAAACTGTAGTAATTCAATAAAAAAATTCAATATACACGTGAGTCTATAAGAAATCTTCAAATATGTTGTCTTTCATATTTTTTTAAGCAACTTGATATATGCTAATGCATGCATCAATGAACCTTATTAAATGCAAATACTCAAGCTTCTATAAACATTTACTTTAACTTTACTTTTATTGTATACTCTTTACATATACATTTGTCTTTGTTAGGATCGTAGTCAAAAAAACCTAACACACTCTTGGCCAATATTGTCCTTTCAGCTCCTGTCAGCACAACAGTTAACGATCTACACAACATAACTGTCTAGAATGAAAAGACACTTACATGCTCTTAACCGATATTATTCCGTCGGCACAATGGTTAGTAATGTAAACATTACAATTGTTTGGGGAGGTGAGCTCTGGTCTACTCGCCCTTGATCAATATTATATTGTCGACATNATAGGTGTGGTGGAGAAGACTTGTTGCACAAGCACCCACTTTGCTTATGCTTTTGTTCAACCGTCCAAGAACAGTAAACCTTTAAAACTCCTCTTCAACTACTCTCCATCTTCAAAGAAACAGAAGTTGAGAAATCATGAAGAGAGAAGGATGGCAGCATGGTGTTCTCAAGGTGAGGAAACCCTCCCTTAACCTCACTGACCGCTCAGCCAACTCCGACACCGGCAGCTTCTACATGAAGGCTCCGTCAAGGCCTAGCAACCGCTACAAGCAAACCGGCAAGTGCCAGAGGCCTCGGTGTGCCGAGTGCCACTCTCTCCCCATGTCTAAATCTAGAGACAAGGCAAAAGGTGCGCACAAACTGAAGTCCTGCAACGTGAAGCTGAACCACAAGCTTGTTTCATGGAGAGTGGTCGATGACAGGCGGTGGCCAAAGTTTGCTGGTGCATCGGCCAGTGATCTGTTGGGTCAGTTGTCTGGCTGTTATTGGAACGAAGAAGATGATCATGAAGATGAGGTTGAAGAACAAGGTGATCAATTTCTTGAGTGTGCTGATTTTGATGTGGGAGGATGTAGTGATGGANTGATCAATTTCTTGAGTGTGCTGATTTTCATGTGGGAGGATGCAGTGATGGAAAGGAAGATGAGGAAGATTTCNTGATCAATTTCTTGAGTGTGCTGATTTTCATGTGGGAGGATGCAGTGATGGAAAGGAAGATGAGGAAGATTTTAAGGAAGATGAGGAAGATTTCAAGGAAGATGAGGATGAAGAAGATGACATGGGCTTCTGTGAGGTTGGTTTTATTATGGAATATTTAGAAAGAGAAGATTGGTGCATGGTGTATGAGATTTGATTGGTGGGGGAGGGGAGATTATAGTTTAATTTGGGTGAATGTCTGATGTGTATGTTTATGTATATTACTAACTTTTACAATAATGTATAGATATGGTTTCATTCCACATGGCAGTTTGTACTGGGTTATACCAGACCAGATCATTCATAGATCTTTCCTCAATGCAAAATTAATTTCTTGCATTAAGAAGCTTAATCCTTTGCCTTCAGATTATGTTGAATCAGTCATGACATGTCATTTAATTACAAGAATAAGAAAACTACAACTTTATTGCAACTTCAAAATAGACATCTTCACATCAAGAAATATTTACAAAGGAGAAAAGTGCCAAAATAGTCTCATAGATATTTCCAAGGAATCATTTTAGTCCCAGACTATAAAAGAGCTAAATTAGTCCGCAGACTATTTTAACGGGGGCTAAAATATTACTCATTAGGGACTATTTCAGCTCATTAAAAGAATCTAGGAATTAACTTAAAAATGAGAGAGCTCCCTTTCTCACAACTTCTTTTATGTCTAACATTTGATCAGCCGTAGTCTATCTTAATGATGGGAAATTGATATTGTTTTGGAAGTTAGAGCTTATAAAATCAAAGGGCACGGATGAAAATCTTACAAGATCAGAGGGGTTTGTCGAAGAGGAAGAGAAATGATCAATTTTGTCCTTGCTTCCCATCTCAATATTGATAGCATCATGGACGGCAAGTTCCACTTCCTGCATTTTAGGCCGCCAAACCCCATGGATTTGAACGCTGAGAATTGCAATCTCAGCTATCCTCCATAGAGATTCTATTTTGAAGGTTCCCACAAGGCAGGGATCTACAAGGCTCGTTATATCACCTTCACTGATTAAAGACCTAGCCTGGAAAATAAATTTTACGGTTAAGCCAATTTTTCGCGATTTTGATCTGCAGAAAATATATTATTATACTAGGGAAATCACCACTGAAATTGGTCAAAACTCAGGAAAGGAAAAGGTTAAAACAGTTTTGTTGCTTAGTATATTTCATCGTCAAGAAAGATATCTAGTTGAGTTTTTATCAGGGAAGCAAGCAGCAGCTTAGATTAACAAAATCATAAAGGAAAGAAAAGCTGGTCATTAATCATTATTTGTAGCTAAATATTTAACCAGAAGCTGCTCTCGTCCGTTATTTTCTATCATTTCCTCTACAAATTTGTTGAAATTATGAGTTTAACATGTTTAACAATGTGGACTATAATACTTTAACTATGAATTAGAAATTATTTGGAAAAAAAATATGAAGAACAGGAAAAGGAAGATCCTACGGGACAATTTCACACTAATTCAAATCAGAAGAAAAGAACATGATTAACATCATCATTAGCCTTGCTCAACCATTGGAGGTGGCTTCATAAATCCTACTCCATTCGTTACAAACAAGTGCAATAGAAGGTGTAAATTCCATTTTATATAAAACCTTTAGCAGAATTCAATCCAGGAAGTTCATATAAATAAAAATTTCTTCAATAAAAATCTAGAAATCTTGTTACAACTCGACCCAGGGTTAGGAATTAACCAAGACAGGAACAGATAATCGGACGGTAAAAAATATAACTCTCTGCTATTTTATTTATAATACTAATAATTTAATATTAAAAAAATACATAAGAGCCACTAAAGTATGCATTAAAAATTAATAAGTAGAAATTTGCACCTTTCCGTTTGTTATTCTCGTATTTTATATATATTTGCTCCTCTTTTATTCATCTTGTTCAAATGTTTAAAACGTAAAAATAATATTAAAGCAAAATAATGAGTTATCTAAAGATAACTTAGGCGTATTCGCACTTCTAAACTGTAGTAATCCAATAAAAAAATTCAATATACACGTGAGTCTATAAGAAATCTTCAAATATGTTGTCTTTCATATTTTTTTAAGCAACTTGATATATGCTAATGCATGCATCAATGAACCTTATTAAATGCAAATACTCAAGCTTCTATAAACATTTACTTTAAATTTACTTTTATTGTATACTCTTTACATATACATTTGTCTTTGTTAGGATCGTAGTCAAAAAAACCTAACACACTCTTGGCCAATATTGTCCTTTCAGCTCCTGTCAGCACAACAGTTAACGATCTACACAACATAACTGTCTAGAATGAAAAGACACTTACATGCTCTTGACCGATATTATTCCGTCGGCACAATGGTTAGTAATGTAAACATTACAATTGTTTGGGGAGATGAGCTCTGGTCTACTCGCCCTTGATCAATATTATATTGTCGACACCGCGATTAATGATCTAAACATAAGAATTGTCTAGGGTGATAAAAAAATCTACGCGCCTATACATAGAGGTATTCTGTCTGTACCATTAGGAGGTGCAATTCTCCTTTGAACATACACATACAAACATTCATCTATAATTTCTTTTATTATTAATACCATATATTATTTTGAGACATAATTATGCATGTACTAACATACATACTTGCTTTTACTCTGTTGTGCAACTATCATCATGCATCTCTCATATCATTCATATTTCTATCTCATGCATATCTCTTACTCATCATGCATCTCATTTTATATCTTGTTTGTCATGTGTATCTTTATTATCACATCTATCATACACATCATGTATATCATATATATCATGCATCTCATACATACTTTTATGCATATCTATCATGTCTAAGCAATATAAAGGATTTAACTAAACTAGAATATCCATGAAATCAAACATACATTTTGAAGCAACAATCAGCTAGGTTTCTGGGCTCCAGAATGAATTCGGTGAGCACGAAATCCTATTTCACGTTAATAGAGATATTTTTTTTTCTTGAATTACTGTAGTTTAGAAGTACGATTATTTCTGAGTTATCTTTAGATTACTCATTATGTTGTTTTAATATTATTTTTGGGTTTTAAATATTTGAATAAAATGAATAGAAGAGAAATAAATGTGTATAGAAGAAGAGAACAAATGAAGAAGTACAAATTTCTACTTGTTAATTTTTATCGCTTTCTTTAGTGGCTCTTTTATGTATTTTTATGAAAGATTCTTAATGTACATGTACTTAGGATCTAAGAAGGGTTTGTGAGTATCCTTTTATTATGTATAACATTATTTGTGACTAATGTGTTTAATAGTGGGATCAAATTCTATCTACTCTCTCATGAACATAGACTTTGTAGAAGCTAAACCATATAAACCTTTTGTTATGAATTAGTATCAAATGGATTCAAGAAACAATGAAATAAGTAAAATAAAGAACAAATAGATTTTATGTGAAAAATTCGAGATGCGAAAAACCAAAGGCAAAGGAGGAGAATTCACTATATCAAAGATGAAATTACAAATAGAGAACTTCAGCTAATATAATCAAAATAGGAGAAAAGTGAATTAATTTGTATGAAATAAAAAAAAACTATTTATTATTTTAGCAAGATCGCTTTGAATAAAATAATTAAGAGATAGCCGATAAATCAATTACACACGGATTATAATCTAAAGTCTACTATGAGATTGATCAAAGGGTAGAAGCCTTCAATCCATGCATTGATGTGCTCAGAGTTTTTTTCTAAAGCTTTAATCCGTATGCTCACAGTTTTCTTATCAAAAAATCGGGGCCCACACAATTCAGGTCTCAAGTTTAGCAATCTCTACCGCAACACGAATTCCAAAAAATATAGAATAAATATTTAATCTTCGACATAATTTTCTTCACCTCTTCCACAAAACCCTAACTATTATGAATGAATATCAATCAAGTTGAAGCAATGCTCAAACTTGGCTATTGAGTGTCTCAGTCATCATATCTGTACAATTATCATGCGTATTAATCTTGGTTACAATAATATCACCACGAGCAATATTTTCATGAATGAAGCCGTAACATCAATGTACATGGTTTTCACATAAAATATTTGATCTTTGCGGAGACAAATAGTACTCTGGCTATCATACATTAGTGTGATGATCCTCAAATATGCACTAAGCTCTTCAAATAGACTTTCCAACCAAAGAGCATCTTTGTAGGCTTCAATAATTATCATATACTCAGCTTCAATTGTAAATAATATCATTGTTGTCGATATAATGACTTTCCAACTATCACATAACCACTAATAAAAAACACATATCCAAGTGATATCATTCTATCAAGGTCTCCAATAAATAATGAATCAATATAGCTATAACTGTATTTGTAGTTCTACTGAACTGCAAACAAGCATTTTTTGTTCCACATAGATACCTGATGATCCACTGAACTGCTTTTAAATGCTCCTTACCCAAATTACCCATGTATTTGTTGACTGCATTGATTGTATATGACACATCTAGACAAAAAGAAATCATAGCATATATGAGAGATACCACTGGACTCGAGTATGAAACTCGAGACATATAGTCAATCTCATCATCTGATTGTGAACACAAAGTTGATGAGAGTTTAAAATTTGTAGCTAATGGAATACTAAAAAGTTTAGCAGTATCCATATTGAACTTTTGCAAAACTTTCTCAATATACCCTTTTTGACTCGAAAATAACATGTTTTTCCATCTCTTTGAATCATCATGTTTAAGCATTTTCTTTGTGGCTACAAAATTTTTTCATCTCAAACTCGCTCTAAGTTGAGTTTTCAACATCATAATGTCTTCTTTATTCTTAACAACTATCAGCATACCATCAACACATAAGAGAAAATAGATAAATTATTCATTATTATTCTTCGTGAAGTCAACCCAATTATCATAGCTGCTCCTCTTACTCTCGCGAGCAATCATGAATGGTTATNTCGTGAAGTCAACCCAATTATCATAGCTGCTCCTCTTACTCTCGCGAGCAATCATGAATGGTTATTTTTTTTATACCACCGCCTAGAAGATTGTTTCAAACATTAGATTTCTTCAACAAACAAACATGGCTTTTTTTTCCTGTAACCATGGATCCTTCAAGTTGCTTCATATACATAAGTTCCTCAAGCTCTCCATGTAAAAATGCAATAATTACNTTTAGATTACTCATTATGTTGTTTTAATATTATTTTTGGGTTTTAAATATTTGAATAAAATGAATAGAAGAGGAATAAATGTGTATAGAAGAAGAGAACAAATGAAGAAGTACCAATTTCTACTTGTTAATTTTTATCGCTTTCTTTAGTGGCTCTTTTATGTATTTTTATGAAAGATTCTTAATGTACATGTACTTAGGATCTAAGAAGGGTTTGTGAGTATCCTTTTATTATGTATAACATTATTTGTGACTAATGTGTTTAATAGTGGGATCAAATTCTATCTACTCTCTCATGAACACAGACTTTGTAGAAGCTAAACCATATAAACCTTTTGTTGTGAATTAGTANATATATATATATATATATATATATATATATATATATAGTTCACATATCATAAATTAAATTTATTTTGGGCATGTTGGAGCTGGAGCAAATTAATTTTATTTATTTGACGATTAAATTATAGTTATTATTATGTAAAATTTTGACATAATTATCAACCCTACTCGATGAGATTATAGACAATAAATTACAGATTGAGAAATTACAAAGTTGTATTACAGATTTACAGGTAAGAAAAATTAATATCTAATAGAAAAAGTTGGTGGATATAATTGACATGTGTAGGAAGATTCACGGCGTTAGAGTAATAATTTAAAGTCATAGCGTTGAACGAAGATCAAACACATACAAAAATAAAAAGAGAAGCATGAGGATACACCTTGACTTTTTAAGTGGAAAACTCTGAAAAAGAGAAAAAATCATGACATCTAGAAATAATTCATTATATAATTGTAAGTACATAGGCAAACTCTTCTCTTGAATAATGAAAGATAGAATCACAAAGTTGATAATCTTCGATGTACAACAATAGTTCAATAATAGATGTAATCTGGTTGTAATAAATGTAGTTCTCGACGATAACAAGTTTTAAGGGTCGGAGTCGGTTGTTATGAAGGCCAACCCGCCTTAAATATTGTATGTGGTGGCTATAGTGCCAGCTTGGAGCAGTGGAAAGTCGTGGTAAAACTTTGTCATGCGGTCGTTGAAGGTAGCTTCAGGAACGTCGGTTGTCCACAACGGTCGTACTAGGGAGTTGTGATAACATTTATAGATCATGAAGACCGAAGTTGGGTGTTACATGAGCTGTGAGCAACTTAGGTCTTTAAGTGGTCACATAGGTCATAGTGTTGGGATGCAATAGTGTTTGTAGATCACAAAAAAAAAAGAATTGAGAGATGTATGAGTTGTAAGCCACGTAGGCAGTAATTGGCCATATAGACCGTAATTGTGAGTTGCAATGATATCCACAGATCACAGAAACTGGAACGTAGAGATAATGCCCGTAGGGCACAGAGGTCAGAGTTGGAAGTTGCATGAGAGTATACAAGGTGCATTGTTACACCATCTACAGGGTAACATTACATCGTCTATGGGATGTGTTATTGCCCTGTATGCGAGATAATTTTGCATCAAATTCAGGACGCATTGACACACTGTACCAGGGTGTATTGCTACACTGTATTCATGGCACATCAATGCACAGTATTTAGAGAGTGTTGTTACACCATATACGGCGCTCGTTGATCGCCTTATTCAAGATACATTGTTACATCTTATTTAGGATGCACTGCTCTATAAAGTGTTTTACTACTCTACAACACTGGTCGTGACTCTATGCGGCGCTTCATGTACGCCCTGACTAAGGGGCTTCATTGTGATAAGCAAGGGTAGCTGATAGTGGTCGGCGATCAATTGTGGCTAATGAGCGATAGTCGCGACTGCAGGATCGAGAAGCGTTCATTGGTTCTTCAGTTAATATTCAAATTGGAATTCATCTGCATCTTCTCGATCATGCTCCGAGTCCAGCTCTTCCTCCCCCTTCATGAAGGGAATAGGTTTATAGTTATAAAGTCTGGGAGAAACATCTCTACAAATAAAAAAGAAATTTGGATCACTCCATCGAACGGCCTAGAGAGGTTTCCTCTATCGAATAACATTTAATGAATATTTAAGTGGGTTAACGATGGCAGAATTGAGAGATATTAGGCGCATTGGATTCATCTCGTCAAGACACTTGATTTGACTATAAACTTGTCAGATTTTGAATCTATTTGACTTTCCAATTAGACACAAAAAACTTCTAAAGTGGTCGAACAGTTTAATCCATGTTTGATGTGATTCAGATTGAACCAATTTTTGTGTAATTGAGTTCATCTCATCGAGCAGATCAATTTGACTATAAGTTTGTTGGAATCGATGTTGTGGATGATCTTTAATTAAAGATTGAATGTCTCTCATTAAGAAATGCTCTGAGATTTGTGTCAATTACCTCCAAATTCAAAACAAATGACAAATTTTGTTGATCTCATATCAATAATTATATGATTTGACATGCACAAGATATGAAAAGATACAATATTAAGACAAATATAGAAAATTAGACAGCCATAGAAGGGCATAAATCATGAAAAATAAATTTATCAGAATGGCGGGATGATAAAAATTCGTAAAATTAGCCTAAAGTAATTACAATTAGTGCTAATGATAAAGATAATGAGGATTATAACAATAATATTTATCCACACCAGCCCTGCACGCATTAGGCATATGATTTATAGATGGCCCATCCCCAGCGTTGCGTCTTCCAATGGAATTTTGGATAAACTCTAAGCAAATCCAATCCAAAATAAATTTTACTTTTTGCACTTTTAAATGTTCAGAGCATAAAATATCAAAACTAGCCAGAAGATCAATATCCTTCAGAAAAGCTCTTCCCCACCAAAACTGGTCTTTTCATGCAATTTCACTCCTCACAAACAACCTAATTACTTTTAAACCATCCTTTTTTTTGGAGAACCCAAAGATCAATTTGCAAAATAAAAAAAATAAGGAAGATGTACAAAAATACTACTCAATTCACACACACGCACACACGCACACGCACACACACCACCCTACCTGCGCATGAGAAGATATATTTCCCTTTTTAAAGTTAAAAGAGTTGTACTTTTGATGTGATATGAAAGATTAGGGTGGTATAAATGTAAAAATTGAAGTTAAGGTAGATATGTAAATACATAAAAATTGGGTGGTATGTATCCAAATGCCTTAAAAAAAAACAAGAGAAATGCTAAGAAGAACTGCAAAAAAAACATCTGAGTATGTCAGGATTTAGAGAGAGAGAATTTAAAAAATCTTATTTAATTGTATAGTATACTCAATCTTTTTATGATAAATACGCATGCCAACTCTTGGGGAAAAAAATGATGGTTCGAGTAATATAACGAAGGGTCAGAAAATAAGAGCCCAGATTTTGAGGTATAAAAATAAACCAGGGCAATGCCAAGTGGTGTGGAGCCAAAACGTAACAGCAACCTCAAAAAATCAAAGGCCTGAAAGAAATAATTATCAACATATGATCAAGAAGATTCCATCCATAAAATATTCAATTACTTGTCAGAAATATTCCACCCAATTGAATATTTCCAAAAGGTGTGGTGGAGAAGACTTGTTGCACAAGCACCCACTTTGCTTATGCTTTTGTTCAACCGTCCAAGAACGGTAAACCTTTAAAACTCCTCTTCAACTACTCTCCATGTTCAAAGAAACAAAGTTGAGAAATCATGAAGAGAGAAGGATGGCAGCATGGTGTTCTCATGGTGAGGAAACCCTCCCTCAACCTCGCCGACCGCTCAGCCAACTCCGACACTGGCAGCTTCTACATGAAGGCTCCGTCAAGGCCTAGCAACCGCTCCAAGCAAGCCGTCAAGTGCCAGAGGCCTCGGTGTGCCGAGTGCCACTCTCTCCCCATGTCTAAATCTAGAGACAAGGCAAAAGGTGCGCACAAACTGAAGTCCTGCAACGTGAAGCTGAACCACAAGCTTGTTTCATGGAGAGTGGTCGATGACAGGCGGTGGCCAAAGTTTTCTGGTGCATCAGCCAGTGATCTGTTGGGTCAGTTGTCTGGCTGTTATTGGAACGAAGAAGATGATCATGAAGATGAGGTTGAAGAACAAGGTGATCAATTTCTTGAGTGTGCTGATTTTCATGTGGGAGGATGCAGTGATGGAAAGGAAGATGAGGAAGATTTTAAGGAAGATGAGGAAGATTTCAAGGAAGATGAGGATGAAGAAGATGACATGGGCTTCTGTGAGGTTGGTTTTATTATGGAATATTTAGAAAGAGAAGATTGGTGCATGGTGTATGAGATTTGATTGGTGGGGGAGGGGAGATTATAGTTTAATTTGGGTGAATGTCTGATGTGTATGTTTATGTATATTACTAACTTTTACAATAATGTATAGATATGGTTTCATTCCACATGGCAGTTTGTACTGGGTTATACCAGACCAGATCATTCATAGATCTTTCCTCAATGCAAAATTAATTTCTTGCATTAAGAAGCTTAATCCTTTGCCTTCAGATTATGTTGAATCAGTCATGACATGTCATTTAATTACAAGAATAAGAAAACTACAACTTTATTGCAACTTCAAAATAGACATCTTCACATCAAGAAATATTTACAAAGGAGAAAAGTGCCAAAATAGTCTCATAGATATTTCCAAGGAATCATTTTAGTCCCAGACTATAAAAGAGCTAAATTAGTCCGCAGACTATTTTAACGGGGGCTAAAATATTACTCATTAGGGACTATTTCAGCTCATTAAAAGAATCTAGGAATTAACTTAAAAATGAGAGAGCTCCCTTTCTCACAACTTCTTTTATGTCTAACATTTGATCAGCCGTAGTCTATCTTAATGATGGGAAATTGATATTGTTTTGGAAGTTAGAGCTTATAAAATCAAAGGGCACGGATGAAAATCTTACAAGATCAGAGGGGTTTGTCGAAGAGGAAGAGAAATGATCAATTTTGTCCTTGCTTCCCATCTCAATATTGATAGCATCATGGACGGCAAGTTCCACTTCCTGCATTTTAGGCCGCCAAACCCCATGGATTTGAACGCTGAGAATTGCAATCTCAGCTATCCTCCATAGAGATTCTATTTTGAAGGTTCCCACAAGGCAGGGATCTACAAGGCTCGTTATATCACCTTCACTGATTAAAGACCTAGCCTGGAAAATAAATTTTACGGTTAAGCCAATTTTTCGCGATTTTGATCTGCAGAAAATATATTATTATACTAGGGAAATCACCACTGAAATTGGTCAAAACTCAGGAAAGGAAAAGGTTAAAACAGTTTTGTTGCTTAGTATATTTCATCGTCAAGAAAGATATCTAGTTGAGTTTTTATCAGGGAAGCAAGCAGCAGCTTAGATTAACAAAATCATAAAGGAAAGAAAAGCTGGTCATTAATCATTATTTGTAGCTAAATATTTAACCAGAAGCTGCTCTCGTCCGTTATTTTCTATCATTTCCTCTACAAATTTGTTGAAATTATGAGTTTAGCATGTTTAACAATGTGGACTATAATACTTTAACTATGAATTAGAAATTATTTGGAAAAAAAATTATGAAGAACAGGAAAAGGAAGATCCTACGGGACAACGTCACACTAATTCAAATCAGAAGAAAAGAACATGATTAACATCATCATTAGCCTTGCTCAACCATTGGAGGTGGCTTCATAAATCCTACTCCATTCGTTACAAACAAGTGCAATAGAAGGTGTAAATTCCATTTTATATAAAACCTTTAGCAGAATTCAATCCAGGAAGTTCATATAAATAAAAATTTCTTCAATAAAAATCTAGAAATCTTGTTACAACTCGACCCAGGGTTAGGAATTAACCAAGACAGGAACAGATAATCGGACGGTAAAAAATATAANTTTAATCCAGGAAGTTCATATAAATAAAAATTTCTTCAATAAAAATCTAGAAATCTTGTTACAACTCGACCCGGGGTTAGGAATTAACCAAGACAGGAACAGATAATCGGACGGTAAAAAATATAACTCTCTCTGCTATTTTATTTATAATACTAATAATTTAATATTAAAAAAATACATAAGAGCCACTAAAGTATGCATTAAAAATTAATAAGTAGAAATTTGCACCTTTCCGTTTGTTATTCTCGTANATAACTCTCTCTGCTATTTTATTTATAATACTAATAATTTAATATTAAAAAAATACATAAGAGCCACTAAAGAATGCATTAAAAATTAATAAGTAGAAATTTGCACCTTTCCGTTTGTTATTCTCGTCTTTTATATATATTTGCTCCTCTTTTATTCATCTTGTTCAAATGTTTAAAACGTAAAAATAATATTAAAGCAAAATAATGAGTTATCTAAAGATAACTTAGGCGTATTCGCACTTCTAAACTGTAGTAATCCAATAAAAAAATTCAATATACACGTGAGTCTATAAGAAATCTTCAAATATGTTGTCTTTCATATTTTTTTAAGCAACTTGATATATGCTAATGCATGCATCAATGAACCTTATTAAATGCAAATACTCAAGCTTCTATAAACATTTACTTTAACTTTACTTTTATTGTATACTCTTTACATATACATTTGTCTTTGTTAGGATCGTAGTCAAAAAAACCTAACACACTCTTGGCCAATATTGTCCTTTCAGCTCCTGTCAGCACAACAGTTAACGATCTACACAACATAACTGTCTAGAATGAAAAGACACTTACATGCTCTTGACCGATATTATTCCGTCGGCACAATGGTTAGTAATGTAAACATTACAATTGTTTGGGGAGATGAGCTCTGGTCTACTCGCCCTTGATCAATATTATATTGTCGACACCGCGATTAATGATCTAAACATAAGAATTGTCTAGGGTGATAAAAAAATCTACGCGCCTATACATAGAGGTATTCTGTCTGTACCATTAGGAGGTGCAATTCTCCTTTGAACATACACATACAAACATTCATCTATAATTTCTTTTATTATTAATACCATATATTATTTTGAGACATAATTATGCATGTACTAACATACATACTTGCTTTTACTCTGTTGTGCAACTATCATCATGCATCTCTCATATCATTCATATTTCTATCTCATGCATATCTCTTACTCATCATGCATCTCATTTTATATCTTGTTTGTCATGTGTATCTTTATTATCACATCTATCATACACATCATGTATATCATATATATCATGCATCTCATACATACTTTTATGCATATCTATCATGTCTAAGCAATATAAAGGATTTAACTAAACTAGAATATCCATGAAATCAAACATACATTTTGAAGCAACAATCAGCTAGGTTTCTGGGCTCCAGAATGAATTCGGTGAGCACGAAATCCTATTTCACGTTAATAGAGATATTTTTTTTTCTTGAATTACTGTAGTTTAGAAGTACGATTATTTCTGAGTTATCTTTAGATTACTCATTATGTTGTTTTAATATTATTTTTGGGTTTTAAATATTTGAATAAAATGAATAGAAGAGAAATAAATGTGTATAGAAGAAGAGAACAAATGAAGAAGTACAAATTTCTACTTGTTAATTTTTATCGCTTTCTTTAGTGGCTCTTTTATGTATTTTTATGAAAGATTCTTAATGTACATGTACTTAGGATCTAAGAAGGGTTTGTGAGTATCCTTTTATTGTGTATAACATTATTTGTGACTAATGTGTTTAATAGTGGGATCAAATTCTATCTACTCTCTCATGAACACAGACTTTGTAGAAGCTAAACCATATAAACCTTTTGTTATGAATTAGTATCAAATGGATTCAAGAAACAATGAAATAAGTAAAATAAAGAACAAATAGATTTTATGTGAAAAATTCGAGATGCGAAAAACCAAAGGCAAAGGTGGAGAATTCACTATATCAAAGATGAAATTACAAGTAGAGAACTTCAGCTAATATAATCAAAATAGGAGAAAAGTGAATTAATTTGTATGAAATAAAAAAAAACTATTTATTATTTTAGCAAGATCGCTTTGAATAAAATAATTAAGAGATAGCCGATAAATCAATTACACACGGATTATAATCTAAAGTCTACTATGAGATTGACCAAAGGGTAGAAGCCTTCAATCCATGCATTGATGTGCTCAGAGTTTTTTTCTAAAGCTTTAATCTGTATGCTCACAGTTTTCTTATCAAAAAATCGGGGCCCACTCAATTCAGGTCTCAAGTTTAGCAATCTCTGCCGCAACACGAATTCCAAAAAATATAGAATAAATATTTAATCTTCGACATAATTTTCTTCACCTCTTCCACAAAACCCTAACTATTATGAATGAATATCAATCAAGTTGAAGCAATGCTCAAACTTGGCTATTGAGTGTCTCAGTCATCATATCTGTACAATTATCATGCGTATTAATCTTGGTTACAATAATATCACCACGAGCAATATTTTCATGAATGAAGCCGTAACATCAATGTACATGGTTTTCACATAAAATATTTGATCTTTGCGGAGACAAATAGTACTCTGGCTATCATACATTAGTGTGATGATCCTCAAATATGCACTAAGCTCTTCAAATAGACTTTCCAACCAAAGAGCATCTTTGTAGGCTTCAATAATTATCATATACTCAGCTTCAATTGTAAATAATATCATTGTTGTCGATATAATGACTTTCCAACTATCACATAACCACTAATAAAAAACACATATCCAAGTGATATCATTCTATCAAGGTCTCCAATAAATAATGAATCAATATAGCTATAACTGTATTTGTAGTTCTACTGAACTGCAAACAAGCATTTTTTGTTCCACATAGATACCTGATGATCCACTGAACTGCTTTTAAATGCTCCTTACCCAAATTACCCATGTATTTGTTGACTGCATTGATTGTATATGACACATCTAGACAAAAAGAAATCATAGCATATATGAGAGATACCACTGGACTCGAGTATGAAACTCGAGACATATAGTCAATCTCATCATCTGATTGTGAACACAAAGTTGATGAGAGTTTAAAATTTGTAGCTAATGGAATACTAAAAAGTTTAGCAGTATCCATATTGAACTTTTGCAAAACTTTCTCAATATACCCTTTTTGACTCGAAAATAACATGTTTTTCCATCTCTTTGAATCATCATGTTTAAGCATTTTCTTTGTGGCTACAAAATTTTTTCATCTCAAACTCGCTCTAAGTTGAGTTTTCAACATCATAATGTCTTCTTTATTCTTAACAACTATCAGCATACCATCAACACATAATAGAAAATAGATAAATTATTCATTATTATTCTTCGTGAAGTCAACCCAATTATCATAGCTGCTCCTCTTACTCTCGCGAGCAATCATGAATGGTTATTTTTTTTATACCACCGCCTAGAAGATTGTTTCAAACATTAGATTTCTTCAACAAACAAACATGACTTTTTTTTCCTGTAACCATGGAGCCTTCAAGTTGCTTCATATACATAAGTTCCTCAAGCTCTCCATGTAAAAATGCAATAATTACATCTAACTGCTCAAGTTCAAGATTATGCTTAGCCGTAAAACCAAGTAAAACTCGAATTGAAATGTTTAACCACTCTAGAGAATACAATTTTAAATTTTATACTTGGTATTTGCTTGAATCTCTTTGCAACAAGAATCGCTTCACATTTGGCATCTTCAACTCCTCATGTACTTTTTTCTTAAACACACATTTGCAGCGAGCAACTTTTTTGACCTAAGGCAACATTACAAAATCTCAAGTCAAACTTTTGTATAGAGATTCAATATCCTCTTACATGGAGATCATTCATTTACTTGAGTCAACTGGATACCTTTAGTTATATTTGGAGTATAAGCAACCTAGTCTGCCTTAAAATATCTTCGAGATGCCTTATTTTACTTCTTGTTCTATTTGTGACAATAAAATATTATGATGATGATGAAAAAGACAGTTGAATCAATCTGAAGCCCTACCTGTACTCAGAAGTTGTAATAACTGGAAGAAAAATATTAATAATCGAACAGAAGCATCTTTTCGTTATGATTTAAAGAGTCAAAAATTGTTTCGAATCAAATGAGACGAATCGAAGAGAGAGATAGAAACAACAAAGGAGAAGAAGCAGCAATAAAATGAGAAGAGAAAGATTTACACATGAGGAATGAGGCTGAGCGAGAAGACCAACCCTTGCAGAAGGAAGGAGCAGCTCATGCTTAGATTCGGCCGCATTCTATGAGAAGGAAGCCTATGCCCTAGTCATAGGTAGGAGAGAAGCAGGGAGAAGAATAGGGATGCGGCTTTGTTGAGAGGAGGAAGGTCGAGCCGAGAAGAAGAGGAAAAAAGAAGGGTGGGAAGGAGAAGATGCGGCGTGCGGGACAAGAAGAGCATCATCATTTGCGAGAGGAAGGCCGAGCGGCTCTAATGCAACAAAAAGGAGCCGCTTCATGTGTGAAGAAGCCGCCGCGATCAAAGTTGCAGAATAAGAAAAGGGGTGTCAAAGCCCACAAGCTTACCATACTTGCCGGAAGGGCGAGGGGCGGCCGATCGATTCTTGAGGTGAGTTTAATATTCTAAANAGCGGCTCTAATGCAACAAAAAGGAGCCGCTTCATGTGTGAAGAAGCCGCCGCGATCAAAGTTGCAGAATAAAAGGGGTGTCAAAGCCCACAAGCTTACCATACTTGCGGGAAGGGCGAGGGGCGGCCGATCGATTCTTGAGGTGAGTTTAATATTCTACACTAAGGGTCCGTTTGGGTTAGCTTTTATAAGTGCGGGCGGCGTTTTGAAAACGCCGCCTTACCATTTGGTTCGCGCCTTTCGCCAGCTTATCTGAAACTGCGTTTGAATTTTTACACTAAACGCAGGCTGCGGGTCGACCCTTACAGTCTGCCCGCGGACCGCGTTTCAGGATAACAAGCTGACCCAAACGGACCCTAAATAAGATTTATGTTTTTATTTATATGTTAGATTTTAGTTAAAATTTTATTAAATTATATTAACACTGAGAATGAACAATCTTAGATTGTGAAACTCTTGATTCAAAAAAGAAAAGTAATTATGGATTGTTAAAGTTTTCAAAAAGGAGAAAGAAGTTATGAATTTATCAATGGTTATAAGTAATTAAATGTTTACATTAATGGATACTTTGAATTTACTTTTGATTTTAATTGAATAACAACAAAAACTTCTAAGGAATCAACGAGGCGATTAAGTGAAGTAATTGTAGACATATAAAAGATCTTTTAAAGATCAAGGTGTGTAATTACATTTCTGAATTTCAGTAATTATTTTTATTTCAAAATATATGTTTGATTGTATGCCCTAGTTCAGCATACAATCATATACGTGATAAGAAATGTATGCATGATAAATAATTGCACATTAGAATAAGTATACATATTCTGTATAGTTGTATAACCGTTTAATTTAAAAAGATATCAGATCATTGTATGACTCTAGTAGAGTTATGTATACATGTTAGCTTATCACATGATTATATAAATATACATATCACAACATTGCTTAACCTTTAAATTTTTAGTAAATGTGCATATATCAATTTATTTAATGACTTGTAGATATAGGAAGATTGCATTTATTCAATAGTAGATAGGGGTAAAGAGTTTCACAAGAAAATACCGCATGAAATGAAAGAATGAAATAGTTTTTATATGAATGTTTGTATGTCCATGTTAAGAGGAGAGGTTTGCTCTCTAATTGTAGAAGCAAGGGAAGTCAATGTACCCGCATGCGTAGACATATTCCTTACGCCCAAGATAATTGTGATACTTAGATCATTAATGTCGTGCCAATGACAGAATATCGATCAGAGTCGAGTAGACAGAGCTTAGCTCCCAGAAAATTGTGATGTTTAGATTGTTAATTGCTATCCCGACAGTAGAATTTTAGCTAGGAGTGAGTAAGGACCTTTCTACCTCAGACAATTATGATATTTTTATCATTAACTGTTATACCAATGGGATAACATCAGTAAGGAGTGTGTTAGGTTTTTTTTTTTTACGGCATTGCCTATGCAAACATGTGTATGTTAAGAGTATAAAAAAAAAAAAATTAAATGCATATAGAAGTTTAGAATATTTTCATTTAAAAAAAATCATTGATAAATACATTAGTATATTAAAAAATTTCTTATAGAAATATGAAAGATTAGTATATTCTAAGATTTCTTATAGAGATGAAAAACCAAATGTCATATTGATTTATTTTCTTTGGATTACTGTAGTTTAGAAGTCTGAAATACTCATGAGATAACTCATTATGTTGTTTTAAAATTCTTTCTAGAATCTAAGTTTTTAAGCAAGATGACTAAAAGAGAATCAAATGTGTACAAAAGACAAAAACAACAGCAGAAAAGGTAAGACTTTTATTTGTTAATTTAAGTGATTTTATTAGTGACACTTGTAAATATTTGAATATTAAACTATTAGTGATATAAATAGAATAACAGAGAATTTATTTCCACCGACTGACCGTCAATTCCCGTTTTGGTTAATTCCAAGTCCTGGATTAGGTCATGACAGAAATCTTGCTCGAGAATATACTCATATCAATCAGATATTATATTTGTCCACCAGACATCTCCTTTTGATCATCATAAATAGATTTTGAAGTAGATGTTGTAACATAATGGACTCATTAAATGCAACATCTCTACTAATGATTATTTTCTTGTTTTCTGGACACTATAACTTAAAACATTTAACTCCAATTTTATAACTAAAAAATACACATTTCATAAATCTAAACCCTAATTTACTATTATTAATATGAGCATATACAGTGCATCAAAAAACTCTTAGATTAGAGTAATTTCCAAACTTACCTGACAAAATAACCTATGGAGTTTTCATTTCTATAGAAATGAAAGTAGAGCATTTCATCAAATAACAATTTTCAAAAGCAACTTCAGCCCAAAGAAAGTTAGAGAACCTAGCATTTGAGAGTACGAAAAGAACCTTCTTCATTATAGTCCTATTCATTCGCTATGCCACACAATTTTGTTGTAGTGTGTTGGATTGTGAAATCTCTCAATTCCTTCTAATTTATATAGGACATTAATTTCTTCTGAACAAAACTCCAACCCATTATCAGTAAAAAGACATTTGATATGCTTTCAAGTCTGCTTCTCGATCATAATTTTACACTCCTTAAAAATGATAAAAAAACATCGCTCTTATTCTTTAAGAAGAAAACTCAAACTTTTCTAGAGAAATCGTTAATGAACGTCAACATATATTTGGCACCACTTTAAGAAGGTATTGCATATAGTCTCCAAAGATTAGAATATGTGTACTCTAATATTCTCTCAGTATTGTGAATGTCGGTATTGAGCTTAACACATTTCTATTTTCCAAATATAGTATTCACAAAACTTCAATTTTGCAATACTTTGATCATTTAAAAGTCAACTTTTTCTCAATTCAATCATCTCATTGTCACTCATATATCAAAGGCACATGAGTTTTTGGATGCTTCATCATCTGAGATAAAAAAAAA
>JXCR01148743.1:907287-919777 GCA_002079205.1 Phalaenopsis hybrid cultivar | reverse complement strand
TATATATATATATATATATATATATATATATATATATATATATATATATATATATAGATAATCCCAAAAATCAGACAACAACTTTCTTGCAGCCACAACACTTTAACAGGTCAGGTTGAAAAAAACAACTTCTCATCATAGAAGTTTCTAGAAAATAGTTCTCCAAACGGAATTGTGGTTACAGTCTGAAACGCAAAACCGACAAAAAGCTTTCTGAAACAAACCCTGAATCTTCTAGAAAAAAAGTACTGCTTAAAATTGTTGGACGAAGTATTGTGTATGAATTTATATTTTGATGTCTCATTTTACTTTATTTTTCTGCGTAGGACTGGACCTGGTCTGTGGGCTGCAGCCCTTTATCAATCACCTCTCAGGGCTGGCATCTTTCACAGTTCCAGACTGATGCAATTGCTCGGAGTTATATTATTACTGCTCTTGAGGAGTCCATACAGACTGTTAATGCTGTGATTCGCCGCCTAGCACTTGAGCAAACATGTATCCTTCTTTGCATTAGTTACTNTTGCTCGGAGTTATATTATTACTGCTCTTGAGGAGTCCATACAGACTGTTAATGCTGTGATTCACCGCCTAGCACTTGAGCAAACAAGTATCCTTCTTTGCATTAGTTACCAAGTAGTAGCCGGTGAAAAGTATTAGTTGGATACATTATTTTATTCATTTTATTCAAATGGAATCTTTAGTGATATTTGGCTGAGGTTTATTCGGCTATATGAGTTCAGACATGTAGCAATGATTATATTTCATTTGTTGTGATTGAAGTTCTTGTGTTAGGTCACAAAAAGCAACCTCTTTACAATACTGGGTGCTAAGGTTAAATTTGTGTATATTTACCTATTTTACAGATCTCACATTATCAGGAGTCTCATGCATTTTGTAATGAGGTATGGTTATGTAATCTGTAGATTACTTAGTCCTCCAAATTTCCATTATGAGATCTGGCTTCATTCTAGTTTGGAATTTTTTTATTTAGATATTTTATTAGGGAGTTATTGGTCTGTGTACTTCAATGGCATATTGAATAAAGGCGAATTCAATTCTATTAATTTTGTCATTTGACGACATGTAATGATTAGTCTCCTCTTATATACAATCAGGAAATCTAATCATAATAGTTATGCAATTTTTGCAAATTGGAGCATTCCGCGAAGGGTCAGTACAAGCATGTCACATTGTCGGTAAACGTCTTGCCATATTACTGCCTTATGGATAAGTAAGGATGCAACAGATTTTCACACCATTGAAATTTCTTGGAAGTTGTTTGATGGCATTGACTGCAATCAGTTCCAACTATCAAGTTATAAAATTAGCCGTGAAGAACTTCCCTGGTCTTGTTACTGTGACATAATAGAATTTATTCTTGTTAGTTTCATCTAAACCATGCAATTTTTTTCTTTAGACCATCCTAAAGCTAATTTTTCATTTAATAGATTTGTACTTAAATATAGATGTAATCTTGGCATCAAGGGAATTTGCATCAGTTATCTGTACTCGTATTGTTAAAATCTGAGTAGTGAGAACTTTCTCCACTATCTACAATTGTGATCAGTGAGGATATTGTACCTTGACAAAAAACAAGCTGCACATGGTTTTAGGTTATTCAAATCTCAAGAGAGAGCGATGGTGGACAAGTTCAACTCAGTTGTCAGTTTATGGAGAAGAGTAAGTATAATTAGCTAAAAACGTTTGTATTTAGTCCTCTTATTGTTGCTGAATCCTATTTTCGTGTTTCGTTTTCATAGATTGCAACTATATCCAGCGGACTGCGTTATGGCGATACAATGAAACTTCTATCTTTGCTCGAGGATTCTTCAAAAGGGTTAGTCTATTGGATTCCCATGGCTCACTGTATTGATTTTGATCAATTTATCTGGAAATATTCTTATAGCCTATTACACTTTTATTTTACTAATTACTATAACTTTATTTGCTGATTATAGTGAATGTAATTTCTTTGACCGTTTATTACTTGTACCTCCACAATGAAGTACATCATGAAAGCTTAACTCTTTTTCACTTTTGCTTTTGGCATTAAACTAATTGTTAGGTTCTCAATCTCACTTAATAGTTCGATTAAGGCTACTTTGATAGAGCCCACCTCAAATAGTTATGTTAACAATAATGATGAGGATGATGGAACTGTATCCTAGTTACCAATTTCAGTACATTGTTTTGACTCTATCCTAAAGTGCTTTTGCCTGTTTGGTGGTAATTCCACATTAAGTGCGCCTCTCCTATATTCATGAGGTTGTTTTCTGTTAGTTATGAGTTGAACATATGTACACAAAATTTTGATGTTCTCCTTTGCCTCTTCAATTGAAAAAGAATTGTATTCTTTTTTCAATACTGTAGTGAGTGAGTATACTATGAGTTATCTCCCCATTGTTTCACCTGCAGGTTTGCAGAGCATGCTAACAACACCATTGCTTTGCTGCATCCAGTACATTGTACTCGTCAAAGAAGAGTCAATATAGTGCTAGACCTGACTACAGTTCCTGCATTTCTGGTTGTTTTTGCGATTCTCTGGTTTGTTTTTCGGCCGAGGAGGCAGAAACCTAAGATCAATTGAGGCTTTCATTGGTTGAGCTGTGCAAGCAGGCTCGCATGGAGATGTAGATGTATAGAAAGAATTTTGTGAAAAAAGCAAGTTTATGACCTTTCGAGCTTGGCTGCTTCTTCTGTTCAAACTAATTTTAAAATTTGTCTTATTGGCAGTGCTGAATAATTGCTGGTAATTTTGCAAATTCAAGTTAATGCTTCATTTATAAATGGACTCCATTTTCAATTTTTATTAATTATTAGCATTTTTAAAGGTTTGTTTGCTTTATTTCTGTAAAATTATAAAAATGACTTTTTTTGATCGAAAGGTTAATGTTAGGAGTTCTACTTTTTCATTTTTGTAATTTGAAAAATTACAAGGATGCCTTTCTCATTTCATCCTTTTACCAATCATTCTGATATTATTTCTCTGCCCGTTCAACCTTATCCCATTTATCATTAGTTTTTGCTGCAATGTTAATAAGAACTGAATATTAGATGTATGCATAGATTATCAAAGAAAAATGTTTTCATAGGAAAGTGCCTTTGCCATGATTAATATGGTAAAGCTTTCCTTAGAATCATGCCTAATGGATTTGAATCTCATCTGAGCAGGTTTGAATTATGCATGAACCATGTTGAAAGTATATTCAAATAAAATTTGAATCATATTCAGTTGTATTATGCATGTTAATCAATGCATTGAAATCTAAAAAATCAAATTGTAACATGCACCATCTTCAAACATATTCTTCTGTTTTATTTTCCTTTGATTATTTTAGTACTACAATATATGTATCATATCTTTTTTTCATTGTTAGAACATTGTAAAAGATGATGTTTTTTAATGATATTTTCAGTGCCTCTGAAAGTGTTTTGTTGATAGCTGGATGACTCTTTAGTTTTGGCCAATCGACTTGCTATATTTTTAACAAGAGAATCATTACTAAAGCGACAAAATGCAAAATAGAATGAGTTCACAATCGGACCAATTAGTTCTATAGTCGAGAAAATATTTCATCAGGACAATCAATCATTTGGCATTATTTTGCCATATGCCTCATCGGCAGGCAAAGTGACGGTCGATGGTTGGCCGTCCGATATAATATTTTTTTTCATAAATTTAACCACAAATCGATCAACGGCTTAGGCTCGTATCGTCTTTGATGTTTTAGAATGGTTTTTGAATAAGCGGCTGCTCAATTTGTAGCTTTTTTATTTTAATTGAATTGCTAGAAACAAAAAATTAAATTTTAAAAAATAATTAAAAAGTAATATTACTAGATTTTCATTGAAAGGTATATTACAAATATTCAAGTATAGCATATTTTGAATTGGAATATTAAATTAATAAAAAATAATATTATTATATCATTTAAATTATAATAAAATAAATTCAATATTTATTTTATCATGTGATAAAGCAAGTTTTGCTACTCTTCAACACTTCTTTTTTACATGTAGCTATCATTTAAGCAACTCTCAGAGATGTAAAACACTGCCAGGATAGTTCAAGAAAACAAAAAAACCTCAGGATTGGAAGAAGCACAATCACAATCAAATGAACTTCATTATTATATAAGAAATTTGTAAAGTATTTTGTAATATTTATTACAATAAACATGAAAGATAGCACCTGCCAATAAAAAAAAAAGGCAAAAACAAAAAGAGTCTGCCTGCAAAAGCTTTGTTCACCTAAGAAAAATGCTAAAGCTGTTGATCCGCCCAAGTTGCATAATCATTCAGCAACTGCTCAGTAAGCAGGGGAACAAGTCTGTCAATAAGACCTTGCATAACCCTGCACTCCATAACAAAATCATTACTAGTTTAGTATAAGATTAAGCTTTATGGCTACTAAGATTCTTAATGTTATGAGTGTTTATGTTCCTCAAGTAGGTTTAGATAAATGTTCAAAAGAAAAAATTTGGAATGCTCTAGAAGTGTAAATACAAATGATATCTCTTGAAGAAAGAATTTCCATTAGAGGTGGCTTAAATAGGCATGTTAGTAGAATGATAGAAGAATTTAGAAATATTTATGGTGGCTATAATTTTGAAGTAATTAAGAAGGAAGAGGCATAATAGATTTTGCTTTAGCTTGTGAATTTGTTATTGCTAATACTTTATTTTAGAAAAGAAATAAGCATATTATTACTAATAAGAATAAATCTAATAAAACAAAAATTGATTATTTTCTTCTGAGAAAAAAATATCGTCGAGGTTGTAAAGATTCTAAGGTCATTCAAAATAAAAAATTTAAATACTCAACATCGATTAGTAGTTTTAGATTTTATGATGAATAGTTTAAAGATAAACAAATATAATCAAATATTGTCATACAATTAGGTGATGACACTTAAAAATAAATAAAATTATCTTTATAAGTAAACTTAGGGCCCGTTTGGGGCAGCTTATAACTGTGGGCGACGTTTTGAAAACGCCGTCAGCCCGTTTGTTTATTGCGTTTGGATAGATTAATGAAAAACTCAGTTTTCATTTCTTTAATAGACGCGACCGCGGGATAGTCCCTGCGGCCCGCATATTGAAGTAGCGTTCTTAAGTTTTTTCCTCCCGTGCCCCCGTCTCCTCCCTCGCTCGACGCCTCTCGCCCTCGCCTCGCCATCACAACTCTCACCCTCGCCTCTCTCCATCACACCTCTCGCCCTCGCCTCTCGCCATCACACGGAGTTCATGATTACAAATTGGCGAATGGAATCCTAAAGGACGACCAAGATGATCATTTTCCTTTCTTACATGTTGATGTTCACTTTGCCTGCAATCTCTACGTCTCTTTTGTCTGCCCTCTTTTCGTAGACAAGGTGAGTCGGAGTTTTGTAAGGCTGAAGAAGCCTTTTTATTACTGAAATTTGATTGTTATTTTGTTGTTCTTATTTTTATTGTATATTTTAACTTTGAGTAAATCATAAGAAAAAGGTATAGGGTTTGCATTTCTATTCGATTAGTTTGCTTTTGATTAGGAATTTGTTGTATGTTTTCCATCGATGCTTGTTTTGTGGTTTCATTTGAGATTGATCTTTCGTTTGAGCAATACTTTAACTGGTGAACAAATCTAAAGACCATTTCATTTATAGGTTCTGAAATATATCTGACCACAATCACAGATCTCTCTCTCTCATTTTTGGGGATAATGCTTGTCTCTGAATGTTGATAGAAATTGATTTTTTTTAATTTGTCGACCATATTCCTTGAATTTATCAGCTCCGTGATTTGGTGATTTTTGTTGTTATTTATGTTTGATGTACGTATCATTTGTGAAAGAAAATGGGGTATTTTAGTTGCAGACACTTGATTTCTTATGCATAGGGGTAATGCTATGAGCATAACATATGAAAAACACAAGTCTGTCTCAATTTCAGTTTCGACCTAGTTCTATTATGTTTTAATATATAGGAGACCATCCAGTTACCCTATCATTTTTCTTACCAAGAATTCCTTTTTTACATACTTAAATTGGAACTCATTCTAATCACTTTGTACTACACAGCTTTCTTTAATGTTTGATACAATAATTAATGCATTGAAGTTACAAATTCAAATTTATCTAAAATGTCAGTTTTAGCCACACCTTTGTTTTGAAAGAATTGAAGAAAATTGAATTAGTAATGGTTAAGATTTATTGTACTCTTGGAACTGTGATGGTATTGATACCTTTGAATGTACATAAAATTAATTAATTAATTTTTTTGCGGTGTAATTTATTGAACTATGTTATTTTTTGGGACTGTGGCGGTTCAGATTTATTGAATTATGTCATTTCTGCAAGAAAGGTGCTTGGTCATTGCAAGCTATGTTGTTCCAATTGGTTTTACAAGTCAATCAATTTAAAATTAAGAAATTATTTTTTGGTAGAAGTCACTATAATTTAAAAGAAAAAAATCAGAGAACAGATTGATTTTTTCAAACAATAATATTAATCATCTTACAATACATCAATTGGCACATCACTTGAAAGACACATCTCAACCTTTGTAACGACAGGAGGACTCAAATTCTTCAGGTGGGCCGACAGGGAGTATGTTTCTATGAGATCCGAACTGGACACCGCTATTCAAAGTTCGTCGACATCAAAATTTCAAAACATCGCATCTGGTTCGAGTGCTTCCATTCCTACTTATTTGTGTTCAGATATATTTGAGTTATATAAATGTAGCTCTACTTATTTGTATTGTCGTGTCTTAAAATTTGATCTTTAATTTTGTTGATAAAATAACTTATTCTGCTACACATATTATTAATTCAAATAAAAAATTTGCAAAAAAGTTGTTTACAAAACGCACGAACCAAACAACTCAATAGCTTATCCAAAACATGGGCATATTAGTCATTTCTCCAGAATCAGTTGTTCTCAAAACACACTAACCAAACAGTCAGACAGATTATCCGGATCAGCTGCCCATCAGCAGATTATCAGGATAAACTGCTTATCAGCAGAAGCTGGATAAGCTGCAGCTGCCCCAAACAGACCCTTAAAGATCTTAAGATTTGGGATGTTCACGAAGAAGCTAATGTTATGGGATAAAGTAACAAACACTACTAAATAAGTGAAAAAAATGTACTTTAAAAATAGTTTGTGGTGGAATAACAATGCGCAAGAAAAATAAAAAAATAAAAAATTTTGTTATAAAAATTGATTTAAATAAAAAACTTAGACAATTGGAAAAAAATATAAAGTAGTCAGTAAGAATTCTAAGAGAACAATTTGTGATGCTAAAAAATTCTGACTTTAGTGATATTTATAATATATTAGCTACTAAAGAGGGTGAAAAATGCATATATAAACTGATCAAATAAAGAGAACAAAAGTAAAAAAATTAATTCAAGTAAAATGTATTAAAGATGAAAATCAAAAAGTATTTTTGTAATATGAGAATATTAAACAATGTGGGTGAGATATTTTGATAAACTTTTCAATGAATATTTTAAAAATATGATTGACTTTAATGATTTTAATATCGTTCATAGTAATTTTTTTTATCGTTGCATAAGTAAAGAGATAGCTGAGGCTTTAAGAAAATTGAAGAGTGAAAAATCGGTAGTATGTGATGGTATGCTAATAAAAATGTAGAAATATTTAAGAGATTTGAGAATTTGTTAGCATGCCAAATTTTTTAATATTATTTTAAAAAATAAAAAGATGCCCGTTGAGTAGAGGAAGAGCATTTTGGTCTGTATTTTTAAGAATAAAAAGGATGCACAAGAGTATACAAATTATAGAGGAATTTAGTTAATGTGTTATGCATTAAAATTATGGGAAGAGTAATCGAACATAGGTTAAGATGTGACACAAAAATTTCTCAAAATTAGTTTGGATTTATGCAAAGACAAAGTATACTATGGAAGCCATACGTTATTGAGAGGTTTGATGAAGAAGTACAGAGATAGTAAGGAGGATTTATATATGACTTTTGTTGAGTTAGAAAAAACTTATGATAAAGTTCCAAGAGTTCTAGAAAAGAAAGATATTGATATGACTTACATTCAAGACATTAAAGATATGCATATTAGAGTTGTTAGTTGTTTTCGAATAAAAGGAAGATTGACCAAGTGTTTTCCTATTTCAGTTGGATTACACCAAGGATTGGCCTTTAGCCATATCATTTTATTTTAGTTATGGATGCTCTTACTGGNAGATATTGATATGACTTACATTCAAGACATTAAAGATATGCATATTAGAGTTGTTAGTTGTTTTCGAATAAATGGAAGATTGACCGAGTATTTTCCTATTTCAGTTGGATTACACCAAGGATCGGCCTTTAGCCATATCATTTTATTTTAGTTATGGATGCTCTTACTGAACATTTACAAGAGTTGTACCTTGGTGTATGTTTTTCGCTGATGATATCCTTCTTGTGGATGAGACTAAAGAAAGAGTTCAGAAAGAACTTGAATTATAGAGGTCAACTTGAGAGTTTAAAGACCTTCATTTAAGTAGATCTAAAACTGAATATATGAAATATAATTTTAATAGTAATAGATCTAGTGGCGGAGTTGTAACAATGGATGATCAAATAATTAAAAGGAGTGATCGTTTTAGATATCTCGCCCAAGTTGGATGGTTGAAGTGGAGGAATGCATCGGGTGTATTGTGTGGTAGAAAAGTACCGCTTAGAGTTGAAGACAAATTTTATAAGATAGTGGTGAAACCTGCAATACTTTATGGCGCAGAATGTTAGCGTATAAAAGAGAAAGATAAAACTAAGTTAAGTTTTCTTGAAATGAGAATGCTTAGATGAACGAGTGGCTTTACATTTAGACACAAAATGCGAAATGAATATATCCGTGAAAGGTTGGTGTAGCTCCAATGGCAGAGAAGATTAGGGAGAGTTGTCTTAGATGATTTGGTCGCATTAAACATTGACCGTCTGATGATCTTGTTAAGAGAGCAAATGTGCTAGATTCGATTTATGATAAGAAAGGTAGAAGTAGTTCTTAAAAGGTTTGGGCAAGTTGTATAAATATGATTTTAATTTAATAGAATTAAATGGAAATATGACACTTAGTAGAACACAATGGAGAAAAAGACTTCCTATAGCCGACCCGACTTTTTGGGATAAAGGTTTGCTGCTATTGTTGTTGTTGTAGTATGGTTTAATATAAGATCAATTACTGCATGTCCCCAGAAATAACTACAACATTTCATAAAATATATTCTTTTGGACCTGGCATAAACAGTTAGGGATTACCGTCTTCAATAGAGATCAGACTCGAGACAAATTTTTAACAAGCCACATGAGGAAAGAAAGTATGTACTCTAACTTAATTCTATTTACATACATACCACATAATTNCATAAGAATTTTGTGTTATGTATGTAAATGCCCCTTAACAAAATAAATTCAGCGGCCATAGTAAATTCTAAATTGCCTTTCCTATCTTTTGAGTTCCAACTGTAAAGCCAATAATAACAATAATAATAATAGGATCCTAGTTGTACTGGAGCATGAACTATTAAGATATTGATGCAAACGCTTAACAAAAAATAAGATTAAATCCATTGATGCTTGTTAACAGCATAGAACAGCTCAGGAATCATGTTTGTTTATGTTTTATTATGACAATGCCAAATATCCAACATGAGAAGGATAAAATGACACAGACAAGATAACACTTTCACCAATCTGTTTCAAACACAAAATCTCTTTAAGCTACTCAAAATATTTTTGCATAGGTTAAAATGTTCCCCTTAGTCAACTAAAGTAAATTTGCAGCATGATATTTTGCATTATATATAACCACATGCAAAAATTCATGCTTTCTACAAAATAAGCCAAAGGTTAGAAGCCAAGGCATAATAATATTTTCCATTGAAATGAATTATAGTGAGATTCCATTCTNGAGAATCATTACTAAAGCGACAAAATGCAAAAGTAGAATGAGTTCACAATCGGACCAATTAGTTCTATAATCGAGAAAATATTTCATCAGGACAATCAATCATCTGGCATTATTTTGTCACATGCCTCATCGGCAGGCAAAGTGACGGTCGATGGTTAGCTGTTCCGACAGAATTTTTTTTCCTATAAATTTAACCACAAATCAATCAACGGCTCAGGTTCATATTGTATTTGATATTTTAGAATGGTTTTTGAATAAGCGCCTGCTCAATTTGTAGCTTTTTTATTTTAATTGAATTGCTAGAAACAAAAAATTAAATTAAAAAAATAATTAAAATGTAATATTTCAAGATTTTCATTGAAAATTATATTCCAAATATTCAAGTATACAATATTTTGAATTAAAATATTAAATTAATAATATTATTATTACTATAACATTTAAATTATAATAAAAAAATTTCAATATTTATTTTATCATGTGATAAAACAAGTTTTGCTACTCTNTTCAATATTTATTTTATCATGTGATAAAGCAAGTTTTGCTACTCTTCAACACTTCTTTTTTACATGTAGCTATCATTTAAGCAACTCTCAGAGATGTAAAACACTGCCAGGATAGTTCAAGAAAACAAAAAAACCTCAGGATTGGAAGAAGCACAATCACAATCAAATGAACTTCATTATTATAGATGAAATTTGTAAAGTATTTTGTAATATTTATTACAATAAACATCAAAGATAGCACCTGCCAATAAAAAAAAAAGGCAGAAACAAAAAGAGGCTGCCTGCAAAAGCTTTGTTTACCTAAGAAAAATGCTAAAGCTGTTGATCCGCCCAAGTTGCATAATCATTCAGCAACTGCTCGGTAAGCAGGGGAACAAGTCTGTCAATAAGACCTTGCATAACCCTGTACTCCATAACAAAATCATTACTAGTTTAATATAAGATTAAGCTTTATGGCTACTAAGATTCTTAATGTTATGAGTGTTTATGTTCCTCAAGTAGGTTTGGATAAATATTTAAAAGAAAAATTTTGGAATGCTCTAGAAGTGTTAATACAAATAATATCTCTTGAAGAAAGAATTTCTATTAGAGGAGGCTTAAATAGGCATTAGCAGAATGATTGAAGAATTTAGAAATATTTATGGTGGCTATAATTTTGAAGTAATTAACAAGGAAGAGACATAATAGATTTTGCTTTAGCTTGTGAATTTGTTATTGCTAATACTTTATTTTAGAAAAGAAATGAGCATATTATTACTAATAAGAATAAATTTAATAAAACAAAAATTGATTATGTTCTTCTGAGAAAAAAATATCGTCGAGATCGTAAAGATTCTAAGGTCATTCAAAGTAAAAAATTTAAATACTCAACATCGATTAGTAGTTTTAGATTTTATGATGAATAGTTGAAAGATAAAACAAATATAATCAAATATTGACATACAATTAGGTGATGACACTAAAAAAGAAATAAAATTATCTTTATAAGTAAACTTAAAGATCTTAAGATTTGGAATGTTCACGAAGAAGCTAATGTTATGTGGGATAAATTAACAAACACTATTAAAGAAGTGAAAAAAATGTACTTAGAAAATAGTTGGTGTTGGAATAATAATGTGCAAGAAAAATAAAAAAATAAAAAAATTTTGTTATAAAAATTGATTTAAATAAAAAACATAGACAATTGAAAAAAAATATAAAGTAGTCAGTAAGAATTCTAAGAGAACAATTTGTGATGCTAAAAAATTCTGACTTTAGTGATATTTATAAATATTAGATACTAAAGAGGGTGAAAGATGCATATATAAACTATATAAACTGACCAAATAAAGAGATAACAAAAGTAAAAAAAAATAATTTAAGTAAAGTGTATTAAAGATAAAAATCAAAAAGTATTTTTGTAATATGAGAATATTAAACAATGTGGGTGAGATATTTTGATAAACTTTTCAATGAATATTTTAAAAATATGATTGACTTTAATGATTTTAATATCGTTCATAGTAATTTTTTTTATCGTTGCATAAGTAAAGAGATAGCTGAGGCTTTAAGAAAATTGAAGAGTGAAAAATCGGTAGTATGTGATGGTATGCTAATAAAAATGTAGAAATATTTAAGAGATTTGAGAATTTGTTAGCATGCCAAATTTTTTAATATTATTTTAAAAAATAAAAAGATGCCCGTTGAGTAGAGGAAGAGCATTTTGGTCTGTATTTTTAAGAATAAAAAGGATGCACAAGAGTATACAAATTATAGAGGAATTTAGTTAATGTGTTATGCATTAAAATTATGGGAAGAGTAATCGAACATAGGTTAAGATGTGACACAAAAATTTCTCAAAATTAGTTTGGATTTATGCAAAGACAAAGTATACTATGGAAGCCATACGTTATTGAGAGGTTTGATGAAGAAGTACAGAGATAGTAAGGAGGATTTATATATGACTTTTGTTGAGTTAGAAAAAACTTATGATAAAGTTCCAAGAGTTCTAGAAAAGAAAGATATTGATATGACTTACATTCAAGACATTAAAGATATGCATATTAGAGTTGTTAGTTGTTTTCGAATAAA
>JXCR01148743.1:876521-900697 GCA_002079205.1 Phalaenopsis hybrid cultivar | reverse complement strand
GTTATATATATATATATATATATATATATATATATATATATATATATATATATATATATATATATATATATATATGTTTGTGTGTGTGTGTGTAGACTCATTTCTCTTTGATTGAAAGTTCTAAAATGAATAGGAAAGGATTGGGAAGGACTAACTTTTTATTCTTTGATTAGAGCAAGGGTAGCTTGGGAATTGTTTAAAAGTTTATGTGAATTTCTTTGTGGAATTACTATTAATTTTGTGAGTGAAACAAGATCTCATCCTCATAGCTAAACTTTTACCTCAACTCTCCTTTTNTTGATTGAAAGTTCTAAAATGAATAGGAAAGGATTGGGAAGGACTAACTTTTTATTCTTTGATTAGAGCAAGTGTAGCTTGGCAATTGCTTAAAAGTTATATGTGAATTTCTTTGTGGAACTACTATTAATTTTGTGAGTGAAACAAGATCTCATCCTTATAGCTAAACTTTTATCCCACCTCTCCCTTCNATATATAATCCCAAAAATCAGGCAACAACTTTCTTGCAGCCACAACACTTTAACAGGTCAGGTTGAAAAAAAACAGCTTCTCATCATATAAGTTTCTAGAAAACAGTTCTCCAAACGGAATTGTGGTTACAGTCTGAAATGCAAAACCAACAAAAACCTTTCTGAAATAAACCCTGAATCTTCTAGAAAAAAGTACTGCTTAAAATTGTTGGACGAAGTATTATGTATGAATTTATATTTTGATGTCTCATTTTACTTTATTTTTTTGCGTAGGACTGGACCTGGTCTGTGGGCTGCAGCCCTTTATCAATCACCTCTCAGGGCTGGCATCTTTCACAGTTCCAGACTGATGCAATTGCTCGGAGTTATATTATTACTGCTCTTGAGGAGTCCATACAGACTGTTAATGCTGTGATTCACCGCCTAGTACTTGAGCAAACAAGTATCCTTCTTTGCATTAGTTACCAACTAGTAGCCGGTGAAAAGTATTAGTTGGATACATTATTTTATTCATTTTATTCAAATGGAATCTTTAGTGATATTTGGCTGAGGTTTATTCGGCTATATGAGTTCAGACTTGTAGCAATGATTATATTTCATTTGTTGTGATTGAAGTTCTTGTGTCAAGTCACAAAAAGCAACCTCTTTACAATACTGGGTGCTAAGGTTAAATTTGTGTATATTTACCTATTTACAGATCTCACATTATCAGGAGTCTCATGCATTTTGTAATGAGGTATGGTTATGTAATCTGTAGATTACTTAGTCCTCCAAATTTCCATTATGAGATATGGCTTCATTCTAGTTTGGAATTTTTTTTTTATTTAGATATTTTATTAGGGAGTTATTGGTCTGTGTACTTCAATGGCATATTGGATAAAGGCGAATTCAATTCTATTAATTTTTTCATTTGACGACATGTAATGATTAATCTTCTCTTATATACAATCAGGAAATTTAATCATAATAGTTATGCAATTTTTGCAAATTGGAGCATTCCGCTAAGGGTCAGTACAAGCATGTCACATTGTCAGTAAACCTCTTGCCATATTACTGCCTTATGGATAAGTAAGGATGCAACAGATTTTCACACCATTGAAATTTCTTGGAAGTTGTTTGATGGCATTGACTGCAATCAGTTCCAACTATTAAGTTATAAAATTAGCCGTGAAGAACTTCCCTGATCTTGTTACTGTGACATAATAGAATTTATTCTTGTTAGTTTCATCTAGACCATGCAATTTTTTTCTTTAGACCATCCTAAAGTTAATTTTTCATTTAATAGATTTGTACTTAAATATAGATGTAATCTTAGCATCAAGGGAATTTGCATCAGTTATCTGTACTCGTATTGTTAAAATCTGAGTAGTGAGAACTTTCTCCACTATCTACATTTGTGATCAGTGAGGATATTGTACCTTGACAAAAAACAAGCTGCACATGGTTTTAGGTTATTCAAATCTCAAGAGAGAGCAATGGTGGACAAGTACAACTCAGTTGTCAGTTTATGGAGAAGAGTAAGTGTAATTAGCTAAAAACGTTTGTATTTAGTCCTCTTATTGTTGCTGAATCCTATTTTCGTGTTTCGTTTTCATAGATTGCAACTATATCCAGCGGACTGCGTTATGGCGATACAATGAAACTTCTATCTTTGCTCGAGGATTCTTCAAAAGGGTTAGTCTATTGGATTCCCATGGCTCACTGTATTGATTTTGATCAATTTATCTGGAAATATTCTTATAGCCTATTACACTTTTATTTTACTAATTACTATAACTTTATTTGCTGATTATAGTGAATGTAATTTCTTTGACCGTTTATTACTTGTACCTCCACAATGAAGTACATCATGAAAGCTTAACTCTTTTTCACTTTTGCTTTTGGCATTAAACTAATTGTTAGGTTCTCAATCTCACTTAATAGTTCGATTAAGGCTACTTTGATAGAGCCCACCTCAAATAGTTATGTTAACAATAATGATGAGGATGATGGAACTGTATCCTAGTTACCAATTTCAGTACATTGTTTTGACTCTATCCTAAAGTGCTTTTGCCTGTTTGGTGGTAATTCCACATTAAGTGCGCCTCTCCTATATTCATGAGGTTGTTTTCTGTTAGTTATGAGTTGAACATATGTACACAAAATTTTGATGTTCTCCTTTGCCTCTTCAATTGAAAAAGAATTGTATTCTTTTTTCAATACTGTAGTGAGTGAGTATACTATGAGTTATCTCCCCATTGTTTCACCTGCAGGTTTGCAGAGCATGCTAACAACACCATTGCTTTGCTGCATCCAGTACATTGTACTCGTCAAAGAAGAGTCAATATAGTGCTAGACCTGACTACAGTTCCTGCATTTCTGGTTGTTTTTGCGATTCTCTGGTTTGTTTTTCGGCCGAGGAGGCAGAAACCTAAGATCAATTGAGGCTTTCATTGGTTGAGCTGTGCAAGCAGGCTCGCATGGAGATGTAGATGTATAGAAAGAATTTTGTGAAAAAAGCAAGTTTATGACCTTTCGAGCTTGGCTGCTTCTTCTGTTCAAACTAATTTTAAAATTTGTCTTATTGGCAGTGCTGAATAATTGCTGGTAATTTTGCAAATTCAAGTTAATGCTTCATTTATAAATGGACTCCATTTTCAATTTTTATTAATTATTAGCATTTTTAAAGGTTTGTTTGCTTTATTTCTGTAAAATTATAAAAATGACTTTTTTTGATCGAAAGGTTAATGTTAGGAGTTCTACTTTTTCATTTTTGTAATTTGAAAAATTACAAGGATGCCTTTCTCATTTCATCCTTTTACCAATCATTCTGATATTATTTCTCTGCCCGTTCAACCTTATCCCATTTATCATTAGTTTTTGCTGCAATGTTAATAAGAACTGAATATTAGATGTATGCATAGATTATCAAAGAAAAATGTTTTCATAGGAAAGTGCCTTTGCCATGATTAATATGGTAAAGCTTTCCTTAGAATCATGCCTAATGGATTTGAATCTCATCTGAGCAGGTTTGAATTATGCATGAACCATGTTGAAAGTATATTCAAATAAAATTTGAATCATATTCAGTTGTATTATGCATGTTAATCAATGCATTGAAATCTAAAAAATCAAATTGTAACATGCACCATCTTCAAAACATATTCTTCTGTTTTATTTTCCTTTGATTATTTTAGTACTACAATATATGTATCATATCATTTTTTCATTGTTAAAACATTGTAAAAGATAATGTTTTTTAATGATATTTTCAGTGCCTCTGAAAGTGATTTGTTGATATACTCCCAAGTAGTGCAAGATAGGTGGATGACTCTTTAGTTTTGGCCAATCGACTTGCTATATTTTTTAACAAGAGAATCATTACTAAAGCGACAAAATGCAAAAGTAGAATGAGTTCACAATCGGACCAATTAGTTCTATAATCTAGAAAATATTTCATCAGAACAATCAATCATCTGGCGGGTGAAGTGACGGTCGATGTTTGGCCGTCTGACATAATATTTTTCCCTATAATTTTAGCCACAAATCAATCCACGACTTAGGCTCATATTGTATTTGATGTTTTAGAATGCTTTTTGAATAAGCGCCTGCTCAATTTGTAGCTTTTTTATTTTGATTGAATTGCTAGAAACAAAAAAAATTAAATTTTTAAAAATAATTAAAAAGTAATATTACAAAATTTTCATTGAAAGTTATATTACAAATATTCAAGTATACAATATTTTGAATTGAAATATTAAATTAATAAAAATAATATTATTATATCATTTAAATTATAATAAAATAATTTCAATATTTATTTTATCATGTTATAAAACAAGTTTTGCTACTCTTCAACACTTTTTTTTTTACATGTAGCTATCATTTAAGCAACTCTCAGACATGTAAAACACTGCCAGGTAGATTGAGAAAACAAAAAAACCTCAGGATTGGAACAAGCACAATCACAAGTAAATGAACTTCATTATTATAGATGAAATTTGTAAAGTATTTTATAATATTTATTACAATAAACATCAGAGATAGCACCAGCCAACAAAAAAAAAGGCAAAAACAAAAAGAGGCTGCCTGCAAAAGCTTTGTTCACCTGAGATAAATGCTAAAGCTGTTGATCCGCCCAAGTTGCATAATCATTCAGCAACTGCTCAGTAAGCAGGGGAACAAGTCTGTCAATAAGACCTTGCATGACCCTGTACTCCATAACAAAATCATTACTAGTTTAAATAAAGATTAAGCTTTATGGCTACTAAGATTCTTAATGTTATGAGTGTTTATGTTCCTCAAAAGATTTGGGATGTTTACGAAGAAGTTAATGTAAGGTGGGATAAAGTAACAAATACTATTAAACAAGTGAAAAAAATGTACTTGGAAAATAGTTGGTGATGGAATAATAATGTGCAAGAAAAAATAAAAAATAAAAAATTTTGTTATAAAAATTGATTTAAATAAAAAACTTAGACAATTGGAAAAAAATAAAGTAGTTACTAAGAATTCTAAGAGAACAATTTATGATGCTAAAAAATTCTGACTTTAGAGATATTTAAAATATATTAGATACTAAAAAGAGTGAAAGATGCATATATAAACTGACCAAATAAAGAGATAACAAAAGTAAAAAAATTAATTCAAGTAAAGTGTATTAAAGATAAAAATCAAAAAGTATTTTTGTAATATGAGAATATTAAACAATGTTGGTGAAATATTTAGGAGATTTGAGAATTTGTTAGCTTGCCAAATTTTTTAATATTATTTTAAAAAATAAAAAGATGCCCGTTGAGTAGAGGAAGAGCATTTTGGTCTGTATTTTTAAGAATAAAAAGATGCACAAGAGTATACAAATTATAGAGGAATTTAGTTAATGTGTTATGCATTAAAATTTTGGGAAGAGTAATTGAACATAGGTTAAGATGTGACACAAAAATTTCTCAAAATTAGTTTGGATTTATGCAAGACAAAGTATACTATGGAAGTCATACGTTATTGAGAGGTTTGATGAAGAAGTACAGAGATAGTAAGGAGGATTTATATATGACTTTTGTTGAGTTAGAAAAAACTTATGATAAGGTTCCAAGAGTTCTAGAAAAGAAAGATATTGATATGACTTACATTCAAGACATTAAAGAAATGCATATTAGAGTTGTTAGTTGTTTTCGAATAAAAGGAAGATTGATAAAGTATTTTCCTATTTCAGTTGGATTACACCATTGATCGGCCTTTAGCCATATCATTTTATTTTAGTTATGGATGCTCTTATTAGACATTTACAAGAGTTGTACCTTGGTGTATGTTTTTCGCTGATGATATCCTCCTTGTGGATGAGACTAAAGAAAGAGTTCAGAAAGAACTTGGATTATAGAGGTCAACTTGAGAGTCTAAAGACCTTCATTTAAGTAGATCTAAAACTGAATACATGAAATATAATTTTAATAGTAATAGATCTAGTGCCGGAGTTGTAACAATGGATGATCAAATAATTAAAAGGAGTGATCGTTTTAGATATCTCGCCTAAGTTGGATGGTTGAAGTGGAGGAATGCATCGGGTCTATTGTGTGGTTGAAAAGTACCGCTTAGACTTGAAGAAAAAATTTATAAGATAGTGGTGAAACCTGCAATACTTTATGGCGCAGAATGTTAGCGTATAAAAGAGAAACATAAAACTAAGTTAAAGTTTTCTTGAAATGAGAATGCTTAGATGAATGAGTAGCTTTACATTTAGGTACAAAATGCGAAATGAATATATCCGTGAAAGGTTGGTGTAGCGCCAATGGCAAAGAAGATTAGGGAGAGTTGTCTTAGATGATTTGGTCGCATTAAACATTGACCATCTGATGATCTTGTTAAGAGAGCAAATGTGCTAGATTCGATTTATGATAAGAAAGGTAGAAGTAGTTCTAAAAAGGTTTGGGCAAGTTGTATAAATATGATTTTAATTTAATAGAATTAAATGAAAATATGACACTTAGTAGAACACAATGGAGAAAAAGACTTCCTATTGCCGACCCCACTTTGTGGGATAAAGGTTTGCTGCTATTGTTGTTGTTGTAGTATGGTTTAATATAAGATCAATTACTGCATGTCCCCAGAAATAACTACAACATTTCATAAAATATATACTTTTGGGCCTGGCATAAACAGTTAGGGATAACCGTCTTCAATAGAGATCAGACTCCAGACAAATTTTTAACAAGCCACTTGAGGAAAGAAAGCATGTACTCTAACTTAATTCTATTTACATACATACCACATAGTTCTTATGTATTTATATATCTAACATCTAAATATTCATATTTACATGCATACCAATTAAATTTTTAAAAGCCAATCTAAAATACCATCACTATCTTTATAAACTTTAAATACACCTTTTCAAGGATAGGTTATTGATACCATGGTGTTATAAGTGCAATTATCAAACTTTAGGACATAGATATGTAAATACATAAGAATCGCGGTACGTAACATATAAATAACATTGAAGTTGAAAAAAATATATGGTGATTTTTTATATTCTGAAATAATATTTAACTGATATTGGCTTACAAATTTCCAGGTTTCTCCACTGCTGAGACCGGAAGTAAGCTGAATGGTATGGTATACACCTACAATATATATAGAAAAAGCAATTTTAATACTTCTTGACTTCTATACGCATACTTCTTGACTTCTATACGCATACTTCTTGACTTCTATACGCATATAAAGCTACAAATTGACTAAAAAAACTGAAACATCAAAAATCAAACAAAACCACCATAAAAACAATAATAGAAGCATGCCTTGTAAGTAAAAACAATATGTAATAGAAATTGACATCTAAAAATCAAAGGATTTTAGAGATTGATTTTCAAAGTGCTTACGAAACATAATTTGGAGATTGATTTTCAAAGTGTTTACGAAACATATGATCCTTGTTAGGAAATCAACGGTTTTTCAAAATTGTTCAGTTCAAGATGTACTGCCTGATCAATAACCTTCAATCAATAAAATATGCACAATAGTTCCTGACAGATTCAACTTCATATTCTTAATTTTACAATTGGCACTCAGATCACAATGGTCAACTTTTCTGATGCAAAATTTGTTAAACTCAAACCAGAAATTGAAGTTCTCCTTCCACCACTGCAGACCTCGCATTGCCATGGCCAAATGTCACCATGCCCGGTGATGGAGCATACAATATCCACATGAGCTCTTCAGCAGTGAACGGTGATCAAGCATACAATATACACATGAGCTCTTTAGCCATGAAAACATTTCANGCCCGGTGATGGAGCACATAATATCCACATGAGCTCGTCGGCCGTGAACGGTGATCGAGCATACAATATNTGATGCAAAATTTGTTAAACTCAAACCAGAAATTGAAGTTCTCCTTCCACCACTGCAGACCTCGCATTGCCAAGGCCAAATGTCACCATGCCCGGTGATGGAGCACATAATATCCACATGAGCTCGTCGGCCGTGAACGGTGATCGAGCATACAATATACACATGAGCTCTTCAGCCATGAAAACATTTCTTCTCTCAACATGTCCTGATTTCATCACAGAAACCTTGTGAGATGGGTAATCTCAGGCCAGTCACCAGTCATCACTTACACATTGCGAGATCATGCCATACCGGTCCGCATTAAAAGCTAAATGAATCGTTCAACTAGGCAGCTCGATGCCAGTTCATGCTAGGAATGTAGGTGAGCCAAGCCGGCTTGAGCTCAACTCATTAACAAGCTCGTGGGTCGAATTTATCGAGCCACAATCTCGCTTATTAAGTGTGCTCAAGTTAAAGCTTGTCTAGGCTTGGCTCGTCGGCTTGTGAGCCAACTCAACTAGCTGATCAATGGTCACGCTGATACCTTCTCTATCAAGCTAACCAGACACTTCTTCGGTGAGCTCCTGTGATAATCTGATTTTTCGCTCAAGCTCACAAGCCTCGCGAGCTTGGTGTCTTCATTATGAGCCGAGTTCGAGCTTGCCATTTGAGATCGACTAGAACTTGCATTTTAGCAAACGAGCTGAGCTCGAGTAAGGCATGACTCGTGTTCAGCTTAACTTTNATTTGAGATCGACTAGAACTTGCATTTTAGCAAACGAGCTGAGCTCGAGTAAGGCATGACTCGTGTTCAGCTCAACTTTTTTACACCCCTAGTTCATGCTATAACCTTACTGTCGAACCAGCTCAANTCGAATTTATGGAGCCACAATCTCGCTTAAGTGTGCTCAAGTTAAAGCTTGTCTAGGCTTGGCTCGTCGGCTTGTGAGCCAGCTCAACTAGCTAATCAATGGTCACGCTAATACCTTCTCTATCAAGCTCACCAGACACTTCTTCGGTGAGCTCCTGTGATAATCTGATTTTCCGCTCAAGCTCACAAGCCTCACGAGCTTGGTGTCATCATTATGAGCCGAGTTCGAGCTTGCCATTTGAGATCAACTAGAACTTGCATTTTAGCAAACGAGCTGAGCTTGAGTAAGGCATGACTCGTGTTCAACTCAACTTGTTTACACCCCTAGTTCATGCTATAACCTTACTGTCGAACCAGCTCAGTATTGATGAGTTTAAGTTTACCTTATCACGTTAATGTAGATTAAAGCTTAAGTCGTAAATTACGAGTTTTTGAAGAATATGCAAAGCAATATAACAAATAGATGGATATAAAAGAGTGATGAAAAAGGTTTTGGATGTAGAGAGCAATCATACAAAGCCTTAAATTATAGCTCCACTTCAAATTAAGAAAATGAGATACCTCAAGCGATACGCTTAGATTTACATCAACGTCCAAACACGGCTCAGAACCATCCATCTTCCATGTTATATGATTTCTCATAAAAGCTACAGATAAAGAAATAGTATCAGAACGAACAACCCAAGATAACTAATTAAGATGAAAACGAGATTTTAAATTTTATCAGAAACTTTAAAAAAAAAACGTTTTGGCTTTGTTTGGTTTGGAAGAACAAATAAGAAAAAAAATACTGTTTACATAATAATTACATCTTTCTGTTTAGTTTGGGTGTAAATCATGTAAAGATGATTTCTCCATAATATAAGAACATCATTATTACATCTATGTTCTAGCCTCGATCGAATGCAATGACTGTTTATTAAGAAGACAATTACACTGATTGAAGATGGAAATACCTGAAAATAGACTATTTTGTTTCTCTATATATTCTGGACCCTCAAACTGTAGAAAAGTGACGAACAAATGAAAATCAATAATATGTTAAAATATCATAAAATAATTCACTGACACATGGAACATCTACCCTCATGCAAGTTATTGAATTTTCACCCCAGTCCAAAATGTTGAAGAACACCCACCCTACTCTATTTTTGCTAGAAAGCTTAAATTTACAGCCAATAAAGAGATCCATGTGCGTTGATTTTATGAGAAATTTTGTTATCCCGGCGAAAACAACTAGCATCATGGAAGCCAAAATAGAAAGATGAAAATGTAAAAGGTGAAATAGACAGAATTAAAGCAGAATATGTTTGACATACAGGATTGTATAGTTGACTTGATATTATTTAGTGTTTGATGCAACATGTGTTGCACATGTTCTGAAAATCTAATCTCCATAAAATAATCCTATTTTTTTTAGTATGGGGTTTATAGTTCAATTAAAATATCGAACGAGGAATTGACATCAGCCACAAAAATGGGTTTAGGTTTCCAAAGAGTTCCAAAAAAAACTAGAGACCTAGCTAAACTGATTGTCAAATATGAGGGAATTTTATCAAAAATGTCATTCCAATTAAAAATAATGTTGTGATTCCACAAGGATAGGATAAATTCAAGACAAGCACTATGATCTAGAAAAATTTAGGATTGATCAAAAGGTTGAATTGAATGATCTTGTGTCTGTGGATTATAGTTCGAGCCTTGCTTCACTAAATGATGTGGACATACAACTATCAATATTAGATTACAATCAAAGATGACTTCAAAGTCATACAAAATCATCACAAGAAATTTAAGAAAAAAATTATTACAGCAACCTAAAAATGAAAAAAAAAAAAAAAAACAAATTCATACTTTAAGCAAGAGAGCCTAACATACATTTGAGCAAAGATAAGTACTCTCAGATGTATAATATATTTTGCTTACTATATGCCATTAAAATTTAAATTAATGTGGAAGTTTACATGCATTCCACACAATTCTTTTGTCTTTACATATCTAACAATCAAAGTTTGATATTTATACTTATAACACCTCAGTATCATAAATTTACTCTTCACTTTTAAAAAAATAGTGATGGTGGTCATTTTGATGTGATGTTAAAAATTTGGCTAGTATGCATGTAAATATGAAAGTTTAATTGTTATATATATAAATACATAAGAATTTTGTGTTATGTATGTAAACGCCCCTTAACAAAATAAATTCAGCGGCCATAGTAAATTCTAAATTGCCTTCCTATCTTTTGAGTTCCGACTGTAAAGCCAATAATAACAATAATAATAATAGGATCCTAGTTGTACTGGAGTATGAACTATTAAGATATTGATGCAAACGCTTAACAAAAAATAAGATTAAATCCATTGATGCTTGTTAACAGCATAGAACAGCTCAGGAACCACGTTTGTTAATGTTTTATTATGACAATGCCAAATATCCAACATGAGAAGGATAAAAAGACACAGACAAGATAACACTTTCACCTATCTGTTTCAAACACAAAATCTCTTTAAGCTACTCAAAATATTTTTGCATAAGTTAAAATGTTCCCCTTAGTCAACTAAAGTAAATTTGCAGCATGATATTTTGCATTATATATAACCACATGCAAAAATTCATGCTTTCTACAAAATAAGCCAAAGATTAGAAGCCAAGGCATAATAATATTTTCCATTGGAATGAATTATAGTGAGATTCCATTCCTATCTAGTAAAAAACCAAGAAAAATGCCCACATAGAAATTAGTATGCAAAGTGTTCGTATCCAAAATGAACAAATATTAGGTTCCATACACAGTTCATTTAAGAAGTTTATTAAATTAATTGTATTCTTAGGTCTGCTTATTTTAGTTGTCAACTGAAATTTGACAGACATGCTTAGAAGCACAAAAATCAAGTGAATTCTAATTTGAAATGTTTGACATCAAAAAGGTTCCATTTGATAATGATTTTTGTTAAATGATTAGTGTTTTAACTTGATAGAATAAAAAGCTTTGTGTAAAAGTTAGGTTGCGCAAAAACTAGAAACATAGCTGTGCAAACATGATAAACAAACATAGTTTTATACAAAATAACGCTAAAATTTTGTTAATGTAAATATCTATAACATGCGTTAATATCAACGCAACGAATATAACTAAAATTTATATTTTTTTCAATTATCCTGTTTAGTGTTTTTAATTGATGACTACTATAAAATTTCATTCATCATTTTAAGAAAACTACTTATTACAGATGAAAAAAAAATCTATAATTTAAATCATTATTAATTGTATTTTTATTCATACATAATTATTAATTTTGTCAATTATATTGTCATAAATACATTTGAAATCGTTGTCAATCATGTCTATTTTTTCCCATTTAACCAATTCAACTATTTCTATTAGAAAAGTTTATCGTGTTAGACATGGTTCATATACCAGAAATTTGGAGTCTATTGGATTTAGAGAGGTGTGTCTCCTGGAATGAAGATGTGTGTCTCTTGGTGTGAAGAGGTGTCTCTTGGATTAGTGGGTTGGGAGGAGCGAGGGCGTGTTCTTAAATTTATCTGTTGGTTTTATCTATAAATAGATGTGTAAGCCTATGAGTATGTAACTTCTCTGAAATATTGAAATTCGCCGCTCTGCTCCCGATGATGTAGGCATCTTTGCCGAACCTTATTAAATCTCTGTGTTCTTCTGGTTTTGTGTCGATTCTGTGTTTTTTTCGCCCTAAATTTCATAACAATTAGTATCAGAGCCAATGGCTGTGGATGAAGTGAAAGTTTCGGGGATCGAGAAGTTCAATGACAAAAATCTTGGTTATTGGAGGATGCAGATAGAAGAATATCTCTATGGGAAGAAACTTATCTTCTGTTATTGGGAAAAAAAACCTGAAAGAATGTATGAGGCTGAATGGAATTTGTTGGATCGACAGGTTTAGGGGTTTATTCGATTGAACATATCGAGGTCCGTTACACATAACGTCGTCAAGGAGATGACGACTGCAGATCTTATGACAGCCCTGTCAAGTATGTATGAAAAGCTATCGGCAAATAACAAGGTATATCTGATAAAAAAATTAATCAATTTGAAGATGACGGAAGGTATGTCTGTTGTACAACATCTGAATGATTTCAATACTATCACAAATTAATTATCGTCTGCGAAAATTGAATTTGATGATGTAATACGTGCACTGATCTGGTTGGTTTGCGACGGAAGAGAAATATGTTTTTCTCTTATACGTTTTACTTCTTCTTCGATGTATCTCGGTATACAGAGACAAGAGTGAAGAACTGAGAGAAAGAGTTCACTCTTGTAAATGGAAACGATCCACTGATGTAAATTCTTTAAGTAGTAAAATCCTCTGCAACTCCGTGGATGTAGGCAATTTGTCCAACCACGTAAATCCGTGATTCGCTGTGTTGTTTTCTGGTGTGAATTTTCTCGTTTTATTTTTCACATCGTCGTCGATCGTTTTAAATTTCATATCAACCACATCAACTGGTATCAGAGCGAGGTTTTAGGGTGAAGGAGATCGGCTCAGGAAGAAAAAAAGAGAAGAAAAGTTCGGCGGTTTGCGGCAGTTTCTAGAGGCGAATATCGACAGTTCGCGATCGGAAAGCTACTTCCTCCGTAGCAGTTCGCGACCGAGAAGTCTTCGCGGTAGAAGAGTTCGAAGGACGGGCTTCGACGACAGTTGACGACAGAGGCGTTCGACATTCACAGCCTTGCCGAGGGTTCTGCAGGAGTTCGCGCGACAGAGGAGCAGTTGGCGAATTTCGGGAGGGCCGAGTTCAAGAGGCTTCGCCCGGGACACGCGGACAGGAGTCGTGAAGGTCTTCGTTCGTGACAGGCTTCAAATTCGCGCGATCGGGACGATAGTTCGCGAAGAGGCTGCGGCGGGTTGGAGAGTTCTTCTTCGGGAAGAAAGGAAGTTCGCGACCAGGATCTGCGAACAAAAGCCTACGTTTGCGGAGGAGGTGGGCAGCTACCAGGATCTGCGAATAGGAGCCTGTGGTTTGTGGAAGAGGCGGACAACTACAACTATTCTAGGCGGACCAAAAGAAGGGATCAAGGAATCTTTGATTTGCACTAGAGGAAGGGAAGGCTGGAACCGCCTGGAAGTAAGGTTGCACTAGAGGAATATTCTCTTTAATTTTTCCCTTGGAATTTCTAGAAGGGGAGGAAGGGAAGTAATAAAGGAAGTAAGGTTGCAGGAGAAATTGTGACAGGTGGAGTTCACGAATTTTGAGGATTGTTCACAGGTTTGTCGCAGAAGAAATTGTGACAAGTGGAGTTTGGTTGGTGTCTGCAGTATTTCAGCCAAATTTTTGTGTGAACAGAAAAGGTGTTTCGTGTGAAAAATTTGATTCACGAATCACAGAAAACTGAGAGAAAATTGCTGCAATTACAGAGGAAATTTTAGGTTTATTTGAATTTATTTGTGGTGTATTTTGTTTCAATACAAGGCAGGAAAAATTCACTGCAAGATTAATTTCAAATGACAATGTCTTGTGCAAAATTCGAGATAATGAAGTTCGATGAAACATGAAACTTCGAATTGTGACAAATAAGGATGAAAGATTTGTTGGCACAACAAATTTTGAAGTCATTGTGAGCTAGGAAACCTGATGGTAAAATCTATAAACTGTTGGTGAGTACAGTTGTAGGTGGAGTTCACTCTGTCGGATCATATGATAAAAATGCGGCAGGAAAATTGACCAAGCCAGGTATTTTCAACAAGTTCTTGCGTTACTTGAACTTGTTGAAAGTTTGCAGTTGCTAGTTGACATGATTGCCCAACCCACTTTGGTGTAAAAAACTCCAAGATGTTTTTCTTCTAAGAGGCTGGATATTCGCAATGTGAAGATTTTCTCCCAAGGGGCTGGATATTCGCCAAAGTGAAGAATTGTTAGGTATGACTCATATACCATGAATTTGGAGTCTCTTGGATTTGAAGAGGTGTGTCTCCTGGAATGAAGAGGTGTCTCTTGATGTGAAGAAGTGTCTCTTAGATTAGTGGGTTGGGGGGAGCGAGGGCATGTTCGTAATTTATCTGTGAGTTTTATCTATAAATAGATGTGTAACCCTATGAGTATGTAACTTCTCTGAAATAATGAAATTCGTCGCTCTGCTCTCGAGGATGTAGGCATCATTGCCGAATCTCGTTAAATCTCTGTGTTCTTCTAGTTTTGTGTCGATTCTGTGTTTTCTTCGCCCTAAATTTCATAACAGATCTATCATAAGAATTCAGAAAGTGAAGCTAACAACAGTTTTAACAAATAATAATCTGTTTTATTTGACAACACAATACATCAGTGAAAGGAAAAAAAACGAATTTCTTCTTTAATTTACAAGCTGGGTTTCAGATTTCCATTTGATATCAGAATAATCACATAGTAAAGCAAATACTTCAATCAACATAGGAAACTATTTTTGCTGCTGTATTACAATTAAAAGAATTTTTTTTTGGGTGAGGACGTCTTCAGGCTTTTTCCTCAGCGTAATTTAAATTTTCTGAATTAAATTTGCTTCCACTAATTTCAAAACTAATACAAAGGCTACACAATCCGTCCCGAGCCAATATATTTTTACTATAAAAAGAGCTGCAAAAGAACTTACCTTGCACGACAACATCTCAACAGTGCAGTCCTCACTAGTTGGAATCACCCTCAAGATCAGCACTGGAGCAACCTCAAACATCAAAAACTGAATCTTATGCAAAGTACACCTGCTCAAAGTCCCACAAATAGCATAAATAGACAATCTCTCCTCCAAATATTCGAAGAAATCAGTTCACCAAAAGCTCCAAAATCTAAACTTGGTCAAAGAAAGTGAAACGACCTATAGGTATTAGAGCCAACCGATTCGAAAGCTTGCAATGCCCTGGTGTTGAGCAAGGCCTCCACTCCCGATCGGTCGTGGAGGAATTCACTAATGGAGAATGCCCTACCATGGCCATCGATGTACTGTGGAAGCTTCACTCTCTCCTTTCTCCGGGCTACAATATTCGCTCGCTTCTGGTCGGCCTTCACCCTTGCTCCCAAAAATCTCCTCCGTTTCCTTGAATCGAATGAGATTGGTCGAGGGGAAAAGACGGGAGATGGCCGAAGAAGAGCTCGCACACTCATTCTTCTGCATCTAGAGAGAGAGGAGGCTCTGGGCAACGCTTTGAGGTTTGCGACAGAGAATCTGTGGAAGGGGAGGAATCTGGATTACAGGACTTGCAGCTAAAGATCGAGATAACATTCAAGCTTTAATTTTTGCTTGTATAGTATTTTTCATATTTTATGGAGTGTTTGACTGCACTCAGTATTTCACTTCTTTTTGGATTTCCGTTAATTACAACCATAAATCTTGTTTGAAATATGCTATCAAACACCCCTAAAAGTTTAATATAGTAATAATTTTGAGATGACAAAAGATTGAGTGTTATATATATAAAAAGTAAAGTTTAGGTATTAGATATGAGAATTTATAGAAATAGATACATTGAAATAAAATTGATATATTAAGACCATGTTGGGTTTGTGGAGCTTGAAGCACCCATATCAACTTGGAAGAGCAACATAGCAAGTGGCGCAACGCATCCGTGCCTGTAGATAGAGGGTGTGGTGATGAACCTGCATTGGAGTCTGTAGCGCTCCCATGCCGCTTTCGGGCGAGTCTGCATCCTGTTATAGAGTGGGTGACATTTCAACCTCAGGAGTGAAATGGACACACCATGGACAATTCCTCAGTTCGATTTTCTTATATTCGCGATTTTGGGTGACAAAGGACTGAATCTTTGTGCGTGTTTCGAAGAGGAGGATTTCGATGTGTTCTCTTTCAGGATCGAGAGAAAGGATTTAAGCGAAGTATTGAAAGTTTCATTACTTGTAAAGAGGATATCTAAGTGATTTTTTCATACTTTTCTAATTTCACAGTGAAAATTTCTGAGAATTCCTTAGTAGTGTGGTTTTATGGGTTTTTCTTGTTATCAGGTTTTTCAATGTAAAATTTCGTTGTACATTTTTTGGAACTTTTTTTTTGTGCCTCCATTCGAATTTTTGTTCTAATTTTGTTGAATTTGTTTGTTCCTATTCCGCAGTGCGTTCCTATTCCACGGTGTGATTTTGATTCTAATTAGATCAATACCCTAATAACAGTACAAGGAAGAATCCCATCATTATTCCCAACAAAGTGGTATCAGAGAGGAGGTTTGAATTGAGTGGGAGTAATAGCTGACAAAGTAAAATACAAAGTGAAGAAATTCAATGGGTCGAACTTCACGTTTTGGAAGATGTAAGTGGAGGATTTGATGTATCATAAAAAACTATATTTGTCAATACAATGAATCACTATGAAGATCGAGTCATGACTATGGAGGAATGGAAGGCGTTTGATTGAAAAACCGTATGTTTGATCTGTTTATCATTTTATTTGGTTGATGTATTCAATAAAGTGAATGAGACAATCACAGTGGATCTTATGGTGACACTAACAAAAATGCATGAAAAATCTTTTACTTCTAATAAGGTTTTTTTATTGAATATATTATTCAACAAAAAAGAAGGTGGAAGGCAGTTCCGTAATAAAATATCTAAACAATTTCAACATAGCAACGAGCCAATTATGTTTTATAGGGATTAAATTTGATGACGGGGTCAGAGCACTATTGATATCTTCATTGTCAAACAGCCTGAATTGTTTAGTCAAAGTGGTGAGTAACTCTTCTGGGAATACGGAGTTGAACATCGATGACATCATGTGGTCGGTGACGATGAAGAAGTTCCCATGATGTAAGTAAATGGTGAACCTTAAGATTCTAAATTGAATGTGAAACACAAAGTAAAGAATCTTGACATTAATTTAAGTAGAAGCAAATTCAAGTCCAGGACAAGCAAAGGAAATGGTAGAAGAGAATGTTGGAATTGTAGAAAGAAATGACATTTCATGAATGATTGTAAAGCTTTAAGGAAAGCTGATGGTGAAGGACAGAAAAGAAATCTCTTTACAAACGTTTTCACGGCCAAAATTTAAAGTGACTCCTTGGAGTTATCCTAGTAGATTCATGTGCCTCTTTTCACTCATTACATAATAAGAGGTATTCCAAAATTACACTTAAGTGATCTAGGGAAGGTTTATATGAGAGAAAATCAGGATTGTACTCAGCCAGATGGAGCACGAGAAGTCCCTTAATCACCTACCATTGAAGTTAGAACGTTCAATAGAGTAATATGATCGGTACATATGTATTCTCATTCATTATACTATTTGTTGTTGATCTATAGTGGTGAAACAGAGTGCTTTGGAGAAGCCACCTAAGTTGAAGATTCAAGGGAGCGAGAGCTTGTCTTGGATGAAAAAATGCAGTCTTTGGAGTCAAAATCAAACATGAGATTTGATGGTATTATTGCTTGACAAACGAACACTACATAACAAGTGGGTCTAAACTGAAAGAGGAGTCAGATGGTAGTGAATGCTACAAGGCAAAGCTTATTATGAAGGGTCCAACATAAATGAGTGAAATACATAGACTCTTTCCGATGGTGAAGATGATAATTATCAAAGTTGTGTTAAGTTTATTAGCAAAGGAAGATCTATATCTAGAGTAGATGAATGCAAAAACAACTATCTTGCATGGAGATTTGGAGGATGAATTATACATGTTGCAACCATATGGTTATAAGGTTCAAAAAAAAGAATGTTTGGTTTGTAGGATGAATAATAACCTCTATGGCTTAAATCAAGATCTAAAACAGTAGTACATGAGGTTTGGTTGATTCATGGCAGACAGTGGGTATCTGAAGTGTCAGATAGACTACTATTGCTCATCAAACACATCAATAATTGTTATATATTGATCCTTGTGTATGTGGATGATATGTTGATTGCAGGAGCAGATATGAAGAAAATGAGCGAATATCAAGTGAGTTTGAGGTGAAGAATATAAGTCTAATAGAAAAATCCTCGAGATGAGAATCAACAGGGACATGATTGCAGGTACGCTAAAGTTATCTCAGCCAGAGTATGTTGAAAAGATCCTACAAAGATTCAACATGAGCGAGGCAAATCTAGTCTGCACCCCTTAGTTAGTCAATTATACATGTAAAATTAGGCTTTAGAAAGGCTTTTATTGTCATTCAATCATCCACATGTTTTTCACATTCTTGATAAATAAGAAAATTATCAAAAAAACAATAAAAATCTTTTTCACGCGTAATTCTATCTCATAGATCACAGCATCACAGCTAAGGACCAGTTAGTTATCCATGAATTTGAAATTTATAAAAATTGTCNAGCGTAATTTAAATTTTCTGAATTAAATTTGCTTCCACTAATTTCAAAACTAATACAAAGGCTACACAATCCATCCCGAGCCAATATATTTTTACTATAAAAAGAGCTGCAAAAGAACTTACCTTGCAGGACAACATCTCAACAGTGCAGTCCTCACTAGTTGGAATCACCCTCAAGATCAGCACTGGAGCAACCTCAAACATCAAAAACTGAATCTTATGCAAAGTACACCTGCTCAAAGTCCCACAAATAGCATAAATAGACAATCTCTCCTCCAAATATTCGAAGAAATCAGTTCACCAAAAGCTCCAAAATCTAAACTTGGTCAAAGAAAGTGAAACGACCTATAGGTATTAGAGCCAACCGATTCGAAAGCTTGCAATGCCCTGGTGTTGAGCAAGGCCTCCACTCCCGATCGGTCGTGGAGGAATTCACTAATGGAGAATGCCCTACCATGGCCATCGATGTACTGTGGAAGCTTCACTCTCTCCTTTCTCCGGGCCACAATATTCGCTCGCTTCTGGTCGGCCTTCACCCTTGCTCCCAAAAATCTCCCCCGTTTCCTTGAATCGAATGAGATTGGTCGAGGGGAAAAGATGGGAGATGGCCGAAGAAGAGCTCGCACACTCATTCTTCTGCATCTAGAGAGAGAGGAGGCTCTGGGCAACGCTTTGAGGTTTGCGACAGAGAATCTGTGGAAGGGGAGGAATCTGGATTACAGGACTTGCAGCTAAGGACCGAGATAACATTCAAGCTTTAATTTTTGCTTGTATAGTATTTTTCATATTTTATGGAGTTTTTGACTGCACTCAGTATTTCACTTATTTTTGGATTTCCGTTAATTACAACCATAAATCTTGTTTAAAATATGCTATCAAACACCCCTAAAAGTTTACTATAGTAATAATTTTGAGATGACAAGATTNCTCATTCTTCTGCATCTAGAGAGAGAGGAGGCTCTGGGCAACGCTTTGAGGTTTGCGACAGAGAATCTGTGGTGGAAGGGGAGGAATCTGGATTACAGGACTTGCAGCTAAAGACCGAGATAACATTCAAGCTTTAATTTTTACAACCATAAATCTTGTTTAAAATATGCTATCAAACACCCTTAAAAGTTTACTATAGTAATAATTTTGAGATGACAAAAGATGGAGTGTTATAAATATAAAAAGTAAAGTTTAGGTATTAGATATGAGAATTTATAGAAATAGATATATTGAAATAAAATTGATATATTAAGACCATGTTGGGTTTGTGGAGCTTGAAGCACCCATATCAACTTGGAAGAGCAACATAGCAAGTGGTGCAGCGCATCCTTGCCTGTAGATAGAGGGTTTGGTGATGAACCTGCATTAGGGTCTGTAGCGCTCCAATGCCGCTTTCGGGCGAGCCTGCATCTAGTTATAGAGTGGGTGACATTTCAACCTCAGGAGTGAAATGGCACACCATGGACAATTCCTCAGTTCGATTTTCTTATATTCGCGATTCTGGGTGACAAAGGACTGATCTTTGTGCGTGTTTCGAAGAGGAGGNGGGTGACATTTCAACCTCAGGAGTGAAATGGCACACCATGGACAATTCCTCAGTTCGATTTTCTTATATTCGTGATTCTAGGTGATAAAGGACTGATCTTTGTGCGTGTTTCGAAGAGGAGAATTTCGATGTGTTCTCTTTCGGGATCGAGAGAAAGGATTTAGAGCGAAGTCTTGAAAGTTTCATACTTGTAAAGAGGATATATAAGTGATTTCTTCATACTTTTCTAATTTCACAGTGAAAATTTTTGGAAATTCCTTGGTAGCGTGTCTCGTTCTCAGGTTTTTCCATGTAAAATCCCGTTGTACATTTTTTGGAACTTTTTTTTGTTCTTCCATTCGAATTTTTGTTCTAATTTTGTTGAATTTGTGTGTTCCTATTCCGCAGTGCGTTCCTATTCCACAGTGTGATTTTGATTCTAATTAGATCAATACCCTAGTAACGCNTGTTCTCTTTCGGGATCGAGAGAAAGGATTTAGAGCGAAGTCTTGAAAGTTTCATACTTGTAAAGAGGATATCTAAGTGATTTCTTCGTACTTTTCTAATTTCACAGTGAAAATTTTTGGAAATTCCTTGGTAGCGTGGTTTTATGGTTTTTTCTCGTTCTCAGGTTTTTCCATGTAAAATCCCGTTGTACATTTTTTGGAACTTTTTTTTGTGCTTCCATTCGAATTTTTGTTCTAATTTTGTTGAATCTGTGTGTTCCTATTCCGCAGTGCGTTCCTATTCCACGGTGTGATTTTGATTCTAATTAGATCAATACCCTAGTAACGGTACAAGGAAGAATCCCATCATTATTCCCAACAAAGTGGTATCATATAGGAGGTTTGAATTGAGTGGGAGTAATGACTGACAAAGTAAAATACAAAGTGAAGAAATTCAATGGGTCGAACTTCATGTTTTGGAAGATGTAAGTGGCGGATTTGATGTATCATAAAAAATTATATTTGCCAATACAATGAATCACTATGAAGATCGAGTCATGACTATGGAGGAATGGAAGGCGTTTGATTGAATAACCGTAGGTTTGATCTGTTTATCATTTTATTTGGTTGATGTATTCAATAAAATGAATGAGACAATCACAGTGGATCTTATGGTGACACTAACAAAGATGCATGAAAAATATTTTACTTCTAATAAGGTTTTTATGTTGAATATATTCTTCAACAAAAAAGAAGGTGGAAGGCAGTTCCGTAATAAAATATCTAAACAATTTCAACATAGCAACGAGCCAACTATGTTTTATAGGGATTAAATTTGATGACAGGGTCAGAGCACTATTGATACTATCTTCATTGTCAAACAGCCTGAATTGTTTAGTCAAAATGGTGAGTAACTCTTCTGGGAGTACGAAGTTGAACATCGATGACATCATGTGGTCGGTGACGATGAAGAAGTTCCCATGATGTAAGTAAATGGTGAACCTTAAGATTTTGCATTGAATGTGAAACACAAAGTAAAGAACCTTGACATTAATTTAAGTAGAAGCAAATTCAAGTCCAGGACAAGCAAAGGAAATGGTAGAAGAGAATGTTGGAATTATGGAAAGAAATGACATTTCATGAATGTTTGTAAAGCTTTAAGGAAAGCTGATGGTGAAGGACAGAAAAGAAATCTCTTTACAAATGTTTCCACGACCAAAATTTAAAGTGGCTCCTTGGAGTTGTCCTAGTAGATTCATGTGCCTCTTTTCACTCATTACATAATAAGAGGTATTCAAAAATTACACTTAAGTGATCTAGGGAAGGTTTATATGAGAGAAAATCAGGATTGCACTCAACCAGATGGAGCACGAGAAGTCCCTTAATCACCTACCATTGAAGTTAGAACTTTCAATAGAGTAATATGATCGGTACATATGTATTCTCATTCATTATACTATTTGTTATTGATCTATAGTGGTGAAACGAAGTGCTTTGGAGAAGCCACCTAAGTTGAAGATTCAAGGGAGCGAGAGCTTGTCGTGGATGAAAAAATGCAGTTTTTGGAGTCAAAATCAAACATGAGATTTGATGGTATTACTACATGACAAACGAACACTACATAACAAGTGGGTCTAAACTGAAAGAGGAGTCAGATGATAGTGAATGCTACAAGGCAAAGCTTATTATGAAGGGTTTCCAACATAAATGAGTGAAATACATAGACTTTTTCCAATGGTAAAGATGATAATTATCAAAGTTGTGCTAAATCTATTAGCAAAGGAAGAACTATATCTAGAGTAGATGAATTCAAAAACAACTATCTTGCATGGAGATTTGGAGGATGAATTATACATGTTGCAACCATAGGGTTATAAGGTTCCAAAAAAAGAATGTTTGGTTTGTAGGATGAATAATAACCTCTATGGCTTGAATCAAGATCTAAGACAGTAGTACATGAGGTTTGGTTGATTCATGGCAGACAGTGGGTATCTGAAGTGCCAGATAGACTACTGTTGCTCATCAAACACATCAATAATTGTTATATATTGATCCTTATGCATATGGATGATATGTTGATTGCAGGAGCAGATATGAAGAAAATGAGCGATTATCAAGTGAGTTTGAGGTGAAGAATATAAGTCCAATAGAAATATCCTCGAGATGAGAATCAACAGAGACATGATTGCAGGTACACTAAAGCTATCTCAGCCAAAGTATGTTGAAAAGATCCTACAAAGATTCAACATGAGCGAGGCAAATCTAGTCTGCACCCTTTAGTTAGTCAATTATACATGTAAAATTAGGCTTTAGAAAGGCTTTTATTGTCATTCAATCATCCACATGTTTTTCACGTTATTGATAAATAAGAAAATTATCAAAAAAAACAATAAAAATCTTTTTCACGCGTAATTCTATCTCATAGATCACATNTCTAAAGTGCCAGATAGACTACTGTTGCTCATCAAACACATCAATAATTGTTATATATTGATCCTTATGCATGTGGATGATATGTTGATTGCAGGAACAGATATGAAGAAAATGAGCGATTATTAAGTGAGTTTGAGGTGAAGAATATAAGTTCAATAGAAAAATCCTCGAGATGAGAATTAACAGGGACATGATTGCAGGTACACTAAAGCTATCTCAGCCAGAATATGTTGAAAAGATCCTACAAAGATTCAACATGAGCGAGACAAATCTAGTCTGCACCCTTTAGTTAGTCAATTATACATGTAAAATTAGGCTTTAGAAAGGCTTTTATTGTCATTCAATCATCCACATATTTTTCACATTATTGATAAATAAGAAAATTATCAAAAAAAAATAATAAAAATCTTTTTCACGCGTAATTCTATCTCATAGATCACAGCTAAGGACCAGTCAGTTATCCATGAATTTGAAATTTATAAAAATTGTCTGAAATAATAAAATGGACAAATAAATAAACTATACATATATATATATATAGAACTAGACTTTACAAGAACTCTCTCTCTCTCTCTCTCTCTCTCTCTGAGAGAAGGAACACCATCTACCCAATTCAAATCATGTTCTGCTAATCTCCAATCTTGTCTGTAAAACATTAAACTGCAGTAAAGCATACAAGCTGGTCACACAAAATCTGAAACATTGTTAATATAATACAGAAACAACATATCAACAAATAACGATCTTGAATAGGAAAGGCCATTTCAACTGATAATTAAACTCTCCAAAGAGTCATGGAGACTGCGATCCTTGGTCTCAATGGGGAAGAAAGCAACAGCTATGGCCGATAG
>JXCR01148743.1:851843-875420 GCA_002079205.1 Phalaenopsis hybrid cultivar | reverse complement strand
CAGCCACAAGAGGAGAAATAATTCCACCTATTCTTCCCACAGCACTTGCAGTTCCATAACCGCTGCTCCTTAGCGACGTCGGATAAACCTAAGAAAACAAGTACACAGATTTAGGTGCCATCTGACAACGGATTTAAGTGAGGATTTATGCAGGATTTAAGTGGAATCTTGCCAGACAGCCATTTTTGACAAAATAAATCGGTAAATTGCGTAAATCCAGATTCCACAGATTTCGGNTGCAGTTCCATAACCGCTGCTCCTTAGCGACGTCGGATAAACCTAAGAAAACAAGTACACAGATTTAGGTGCTGTCTGACAACAGATTTAAGTGAGGATTTATGCAGGATTTAAGTGGAATCTTGCCAGACAAGCCATTTTTGACAACATAAATCGGTAAATGCCGTAAATCCAGATTCCACAGATTTCGACTATAGATCTCAGATTTACTAAATCCCACGAACCACTGGATTTAACTTTGCGGGCTAGCATTGAAAATGGTAACAAGATTTAGTAAATCCGTTGCTAGACAATTTTCCGGATTTAACTCATTCAGGATGCAGTAAATCTTGATTTACAGGATTTACTGAATCANTACTAAATCCCACGAACCACTGGATTTAACTTTGCGGGCTAGCATTGAAAATGGTAACAAGATTTAGTAAATTCGTTGCTAGACAATTTTCCGGATTTAACTCATTCAGGATGTAGTAAATCTTGATTTACAGGATTTACTGAATCCTAATAGCTTAAATCTCATATGTTGCCAGACAACACCTTAGTCGTAAGAGAAGCCTTAGCGGTAGACGTCCTTTTTATATTATATCAGAAGATTTATGATAGTAATAATTCATGGCCATGGGAGCCATTTNTTTTGTTAATGTAAATATCTATAACATGCGTTAATATCAACGCAACGAATATAACTAAAATTTATATTTTTTCAATTATCCTGTTTAGTGTTTTTAATTGATGACTATTATAAAATTTCATTCATCATTTTAAGAAAACTACTTATTACAGTTGTAAAAAAAATCTATAATTTAAATCATTATTAATTGTATTTTTATTCATACATACTTAATTATTATTTTTGTCAATTATATTGTCATAATACTGTTGAAATCGTTGTTAATCATGTCTATTTTTTTTCCATTTAACCAATTCAACTATTTCTATTAGAAAAGTTTATCTTGTTAGGTATGGCTCATATACCAGAAATTTGAAGTCTCTTGGATTTAGAGAGGTGTGTCTCCTGGAATGAAGAGGTGTGTCTCTTGGTGTGAAGAGGTGTCTCTTGAATTAGTGGGTTGGGGGGAGCGAGGGCGTGTTCGTAAATTTATCTGTGGGTTTTATCTATAAATAGATGTGTAACCCTATGAGTATGTAACTCCTCTGAAATAGTGAAATTCGTCGCTCTGCTCTCGATGATGTAGGCATCTTTGCCGAACCTCGTTAAATCTCTGTGTTCTTCTGGTTTTGTGTCGATTTTGTGTTTTCTTCGCCCTAAATTCCATAACAAATTGTATCAGAGAGCCAATGACTGCGAATGAAGTGAAAGTTTCAGGGATCGAGAAGTTCGATGACACAGATCTTGATTATTGGAGGATGCAGATAGAGAACTACTTCTATGAAAAGAAACTTCATTTTCCGTTATTGAGGAAAAGACCTGAAAGAATAGATGAGGCTGAATGGAATCTCTTGGATCGACAGATTCTGGGGGTTATTCGATTGACCCTATCGAGGTCAAGGAGATGACGACTGCAGATCTTATGGCAGCCCTGCAGGTATGTATGAAAAGTCATCAACGAATAACTAGGTATATCTAAAGAAAAAGTTATTCAATTTGAAGATGGTAGAAGGTACATCTTCTGTACAACACCTGAAAGATTTCAATACTATCACAAGTTAATTATCGTATGTGAAAATTGAATTTGATGATGAGATATATGCACTGATCTTATTGGTATGCGACAAAAGAGAAATAAGTTTTTCTCTTGTATGTTTTTTTTCTTTTTCGATATATCTCGGTGTAAAGAGAGAAGAGTGAAGAAGTGAGAGAAATAGTTCGCTCTTGTAATTGGAGACGATCAATTGGTGTAAATTCCTCAAGTAGTAAAATCCTCTACAACTCCGTGGATGTAGGCAATTTGCAGAACCACGTAAATCTGTGTGTTCCGTTGTGTTGTTTTCTAGTGTGAATTTTCTCGTTCTATTTTTCACTTCGTCGTCGATCGTTTTAAATTTCATATATACCACATCAACTGGTATCAAAGCGAGGTTTTAGGGTGAAGGAGATCGACGCAGGAAGAAAAAAGAGAAGAAAAGTTTGGCGGTTTGCGGCAGTTTCTAGAAACGAATTGCGGCAGTTCGCGATCGGAAGGCTACTTCCTCCGTAGAAGCAGTTCGCGACTGAGAAGTCTTTGCGGCAGAGGAGTTCGAAGGACGGGCTTCCACGACAGTTGGCGACAGAGGCGTTCGGCGTTTGCAGCCTTGCCGAGAGTTCTGCAAGGAGTTCGTGTGACAGAGGAGCAGTTGGCGAATTTCAGGAGGGCCGAGTTCGAGCAGGCTTCCTCTGGGANGTCTTTGCGGCAGAGGAGTTCGAAGGACGGGCTTCCACGACAGTTGGCGACAGAGGCGTTCGGCGTTTGCAGTCTTGCCGAGAGTTCTGCAAGGAGTTCGTGCGACAGAGGAGCAGTTGGCAAATTTCAGGAGGGCCCAGTTCGAGCAGGCTTCCCCTGGGGTGCGCGGACAGGAGCCGCAAAGGTTTTCGTTCGCGACAGGTTTCAAATTCACGCGATCCGGACGATCGTTCCCGAAGAGGCTACGACAAGTTGGAGAGTTCTCCTTCGGGAAGAAAGGAAGTTCGCGACCAGGATTTGCGAACAGGAGCCTGCGGTTTGCAGAGGAGGCGAGCAACGACCAGGACCTGCGAACAGGAGCCTGCGGTTTGTGGAGGAGGCNGAGCCGCAAAGGTTTTCGTTCGCGACAGGTTTCAAATTCACGCGATCCGGACGATCGTTCCCGAAGAGGCTAGGACAGGTTGGAGAGTTCTCCTTCGGGAAGAAAGGAAGTTCGCGACCAGGATTTGCAAACAGGAGCCTGTGGTTTGCAGAGGAGGCGGGCAGCGACCAGGACCTGCGAACAGGAGCCTGCGGTTTGTGGAGGAGGTTGGCAGTTACAACAGTTATGGGCGGACCAAAAGAAGGGATCAAGGAATCTTTGATCTGCAATAGAGGAAGGGAAGGCTGGAACCGCCTGGAAGTAAGGTTGCACTAGAGGAATATTCTCTTTTAACTTTTCCCTTAGAATTTTTGGGAGGGGATGAAGGAAAGTAATAAAGGAATCTTTGATTCCTACCAGAGGAACCCTCGAGAGGATTTGCCTTTGGAAGCAGAGGAAGAAAACCTATTTCCTGGAAGCGAGTAAAGAAACAGTTGGAGGTTCGTCAGTTTCATAGAACAGTTTGCGCAAGGGGGCTATCGAAGGAGTCGGTGAATCGTCACGGCAGTTCGTAAATCGACGCGACTGCTTGCGGGAAGGAGTTCCTGCGGTCAGGGGAGTTTGGCGAACTTGGGGCAACATCGCAACAAGCGTTCGACGTTCACAGGGTCGAGACACGACAGTTCACGAACCTGGTGTTCAGCGAGGAGTAGTTCGTGAATAGGAGTTCGTGTGTAGTTAGTGCGAACAGGAGCATTTGTCAACAGAGGAGTTCGGACAGCGGAGTTCGCAAGTTTGTCGCAGGTAGAGTTGTGGCAAGTGCAGTTGCGACAGGTGGTGCTCGGCCAGCAGAGTTTGCAAGTTTGTCGCATGAGGTTTTGCAGTAGGTGCAGTTGCGACAAGTTGTGACCAACGGAGTTCGCAAGTTTGTCGCAGGAGAAATTGTGACAGGTAGAGTTCCCGAATTTCACGGATTGTTCACAGGTTTGTCGGAGAGAAATTGTGACAGGTGGAGTTTGGCTGGCGTACGCAGTATTTCAGCCGAATTTTTGTGCGAACAGAAAAGTTGTTTCGTGTGAAAAATTTGATTCACGAATCACAAAAAATTGCGGGAAAATTACTGCAATTGACAGAGAAAATTTCAGGTTTATTTGAATTTATTTATGGTGTGTTTTGTTTCAATACAAGACAAGAAAAGTTCATTGCATGATTAATTTCAAATGACAATGTCTTGTGCAAAATTCGAGATAATGAATTTCGATAAAACAGAGAAATTCGGATTGTGACAAACAATGATGAAAGATTTGTTGGCACAATAAGGAATTTTGAAGTCATTGCGAGCTATGAAACCTAATGGTAATATCTATAAACTGTTGGAGAGTACAGTTGTAGATGGAGTTCACTCTGTCGGATTATATGATGAAAATGCAGCAGGAAAATTGACCAAGCCAGGTATTTTCAACAAGTTCTTGCGTTACTTGAACTTGTTGAATGTTTGCAGTTGCTAGTTGGCATGGTTGCCCAACTCACTTTAGTGTAAGAAATTCAATGATGTTTTTCTCCTAACGGGCTGGATATTCGCAAGGTGGATATTTTATCCTAAGGGGCTCGATATTCGCCAAGATGGAGAATTGTTAGGTATGACTCGTATACCAGGAATTTGGAGTCTCTTGGATTTGAAGATGTGTGTCTCTTGGAATGAAGAGGTGAGTCTCTTGGTGCGAAGAGGTGTCTCTTGGATTTGTGGGCTGGGGGGAGCGAGGGCATGTTTGTAAATTTATCTGTGAGTTTTATCTATAAATAGATGTGTAACCCTATGAGTATGTAACTCCTCTGAAATAGTGAATTTCGCCGCTTTGCTCCCGATGATGTGACATCTTTACCGAACCTCGTTAAATCTCTATCTTCTTCTGATTTTGTGTCGATTGTGTGTTTTCTTCACCCTAAATTTCATAACGTATCTATCATAAGAATTCAGAAAGTGAAGCTATAGTGAAGCTAACAACAGTTTTATCAAATAATAATCTGTTTTATTTGACAACACAATACATCAGCGAAAGGAAAAAAAAAACGAATTTCTTCTTTAATTTACAAGCTGGGTTTCAGATTTCCAATTGATATCAGAATAATCACATAGTAAAGCAAATACTTCAATCAACATAGAAAACTATTTTTGCTGCTGTATTACAATTAAAAGAAAATTTTTTGGGTGAGGACATCTTCAGGCTTATTCCTCAGCGTAATTTAAATTTTCTGAATTAAATTTGCTTCCACTAATTTCAAAACTAATACAAAGGCTACACAATCCATCCCGAGCCAATATATTTTTACTATAAAAAGAGCTGCAAAAGAACTTACCTTGCAGGACAACATCTCAACAGTGCAGTCCTCACTAGTTGGAATCACCCTCAAGATCAGCACTGGAGCAACCTCAAACATCAAAAACTGAATCTTATGCAAAGTACACCTGCTCAAAGTCCCACAAATAGCATAAATAGACAATCTCTCCTCCAAATATTCGAAGAAATCAGTTCACCAAAAGCTCCAAAATCTAAACTTGGTCAAAGAAAGTGAAACGACCTATAGGTATTAGAGCCAACCGATTCGAAAGCTTGCAATGCCCTGGTGTTGAGCAAGGCCTCCACTCCCGATCGGTCGTGGAGGAATTCACTAATGGAGAATGCCCTACCATGGCCATCGATGTACTGTGGAAGCTTCACTCTCTCCTTTCTCCGGGCCACAATATTCGCTCGCTTCTGGTCGGCCTTCACCCTTGCTCCCAAAAATCTCCCCCGTTTCCTTGAATCGAATGAGATTGGTCGAGGGGAAAAGATGGGAGATGGCCGAAGAAGAGCTCGCACACTCATTCTTCTGCATCTAGAGAGAGAGGAGGCTCTGGGCAACGCTTTGAGGTTTGCGACAGAGAATCTGTGGTGGAAGGGGAGGAATCTGGATTACAGGACTTGCAGCTAAAGACCGAGATAACATTCAAGCTTTAATTTTTACAACCATAAATCTTGTTTAAAATATGCTATCAAACACCCTTAAAAGTTTACTATAGTAATAATTTTGAGATGACAAAAGATGGAGTGTTATAAATATAAAAAGTAAAGTTTAGGTATTAGATATGAGAATTTATAGAAATAGATATATTGAAATAAAATTGATATATTAAGACCATGTTGGGTTTGTGGAGCTTGAAGCACCCATATCAACTTGGAAGAGCAACATAGCAAGTGGTGCAGCGCATCCTTGCCTGTAGATAGAGGGTGTGGTGATGAACCTGCATTAGGGTATGTAGCGCTCCAATGCCGCTTTCGGGCGAGCCTGCATCTAGTTATAGAGTGGGTGACATTTCAACCTCAGGAGTGAAATGGCACACCATGGACAATTCCTCAGTTCGATTTTCTTATATTCGCGATTCTGGGTGACAAAGGACTGATCTTTGTGCGTGTTTCGAAGAGGAGGATTTCGATGTGTTCTCTTTCGGGATCGAGAGAAAGGATTTAGAGCGAAGTCTTGAAAGTTTCATACTTGTAAAGAGGATATATAAGTGATTTCTTCATACTTTTCTAATTTCACAGTGAAAATTTTTGGAAATTCCTTGGTAGCGTGTCTCGTTCTCAGGTTTTTCCATGTAAAATCCCGTTGTACATTTTTTGGAACTTTTTTTTGTTCTTCCATTCGAATTTTTGTTCTAATTTTGTTGAATTTGTGTGTTCCTATTCCGCAGTGCGTTCCTATTCCACAGTGTGATTTTGATTCTAATTAGATCAATACCCTAGTAACGCTACAAGGAAGAATCCCATCATTATTCCCAACAAAGTGGTATCATATAGGAGGTTTGAATTGAGTGAGAGTAATGGCTGACAAAGTAAAATACAAAGTGAAGAAATTCAATGGGTCGAACTTCATGTTTTGGAAGATGTAAGTGGCGGATTTGATGTATCATAAAAAATTATATTTGCCAATACAATGAATCACTATGAAGATCGAGTCATGACTATGGAGGAATGGAAGGCGTTTGATTGAATAACCGTAGGTTTGATCTGTTTATCATTTTATTTGGTTGATGTATTCAATAAAATGAATGAGACAATCACAGTGGATCTTATGGTGACACTAACAAAGATGCATGAAAAATCTTTTACTTCTAATAAGGTTTTTATGTTGAATATATTATTCAACAAAAAAGGTGGAAGGCAGTTCCGTAATAAAATATCTAAACAATTTCAACATAGCAACGAGCCAATTATGTTTTATAGGGATTAAATTTGATGACGGGGTCAGAGCACTATTGATACTATCTTCATTGTCAAACAGCCTGAATTGTTTAGTCAAAGTGGTGAGTAACTCTTCTGGGAGTACGAAGTTGAACATCGATGACATCATGTGGTCGGTGACGATGAAGAAGTTCCCATGATGTAAGTAAATGGTGAACCTTAAGATTTTGCATTGAATGTGAAACACAAAGTAAAGAACCTTGACATTAATTTAAGTAGAAGCAAATTCAAGTCCAGGACAAGCAAAGGAAATGGTAGAAGAGAATGTTGGAATTATGAAAAGAAATGACATTTCATGAATGGTTGTAAAGCTTTAAGGAAAGCTGATGGTGAATGACAGAAAAGAAATCTCTTCACAAATGTTTCCACGGCCAAAATTTAAAGTGGCTCCTTGGAGTTTTCCTAGTAGATTCATGTGCCTATTTTCACTCATTACATAATAAGAGGTATTCAAAAATTACACTTAAGTGATCCGGGGAAGGTTTATATGAGAGAAAATCAGGATTGTACTCAACCAGATGGAGCACGAGAAGTCCCTTAATCACCTACCATTGAAGTTAGAACGTTCAATAGAGTAATATGATCGGTACATATGTATTCTCATTCATTATACTATTTGTTGTTGATCTATAGTGGTGAAACAGAGTGCTTTGGAGAAGCCACCTAAGTTGAAGATTCAAGGGAGCGAGAGCTTGTCGTGGATGAAAAAATGCAGTCTTTGGAGTCAAAATCAAACATGAGATTTGATGGTATTACTGCATGACAAACGAACACTACATAACAAGTGGGTCTAAACTGAAAGAGGAGTCAGATGATAGTGAATGCTACAAGGCAAAGCTTATTATGAAGGGTTTCCAACATAAATGAGTGAAATACATAGACTTTTTCCAATGGTGAAGATGATAATTATCAAAGTTGTGCTAAATCTATTAGCAAAGGAAGATCTATATCTAGAGTAGCTGAATGCAAAAACAACTATCTTGCATGGAGATTTGGAGGATGAATTATACTTGTTGCAACCATAGGGTTATAAGGTTCCAAAAAAGAATGTTTGGTTTGTAGGATGAATAATAACCTCTATGGCTTGAATCAAGATCTAAGACAGTAGTACATGAGGTTTGGTTGATTCATGGCAGACAATGGGTATCTAAAGTGCCAGATAGACTACTGTTGCTCATCAAACACATCAATAATTGTTATATATTGATCCTTATGCATGTGGATGATATGTTGATTGCAGGAACAGATATGAAGAAAATGAGCGATTATTAAGTGAGTTTGAGGTGAAGAATATAAGTTCAATAGAAAAATCCTCGAGATGAGAATTAACAGGGACATGATTGCAGGTACACTAAAGCTATCTCAGCCAGAATATGTTGAAAAGATCCTACAAAGATTCAACATGAGCGAGACAAATCTAGTCTGCACCCTTTAGTTAGTCAATTATACATGTAAAATTAGGCTTTAGAAAGGCTTTTATTGTCATTCAATCATCCACATATTTTTCACATTATTGATAAATAAGAAAATTATCAAAAAAAAATAATAAAAATCTTTTTCACGCGTAATTCTATCTCATAGATCACAGCTAAGGACCAGTCAGTTATCCATGAATTTGAAATTTATAAAAATTGTCTGAAATAATAAAATGGACAAATAAATAAACTATACATATATATATATATAGAACTAGACTTTACAAGAACTCTCTCTCTCTCTCTCTCTCTCTGAGAGAAGGAACACCATCTACCCAATTCAAATAATGTTCTGCTAATCTCCAATCTTGTCTGTAAAACATTAAACTGCAGTAAAGCATACAAGCTGGTCACACAAAATCTGAAACATTGTTAATATAATACAGAAACAACATATCAACAAATAACGGTCTTGAATAGGAAAGGCCATTTCAACTGATAATTAAACTCTCCAAAGAGTCATGGAGACTGCGATCCTTGGTCTCAATGGGGAAGAAAGCAACAGCTATGGCCGATAGGCCGATCACCAATTCGAAGAGAAGAATAGCTTCAGTCTGATGGCAGTCATTTACCAAAGCTACAGCCACAAGAGGAGAAATAATTCCACCTATTCTTCCCACAGCACTTGCAGTTCCATAACCGCTGCTCCTTAGCGACGTCGGATAAACCTAAGAAAACAAGTACACAGATTTAGGTGCTGTCTGACAACAGATTTAAGTGAGGATTTATGCAGGATTTAAGTGGAATCTTGCCAGACAAGCCATTTTTGACAACATAAATCGGTAAATGCCGTAAATCCAGATTCCACAGATTTCGACTATAGATCTCAGATTTACTAAATCCCACGAACCACTGGATTTAACTTTGCGGGCTAGCATTGAAAATGGTAACAAGATTTAGTAAATCCGTTGCTAGACAATTTTCCGGATTTAACTCATTCAGGATGCAGTAAATCTTGATTTACAGGATTTACTGAATCATAATAGCTTAAATCTCATATGTTGCCAGACAACACCTTAGTCGTAAGAGAAGCCTTAGCGGTAGACGTCCTTTTTATATTATATCAGAAGATTTATGATAGTAATAATTCATGGCCATGGGAGCCATTTTCTTCATACTGACCTCAGGAGCATATATGCATAGGCACGTCATACTTGTAGTAATGAATGATCGAGTACAAAACAAAAGGGCTGTCGTTAACCCTTCAGTTTTGGAGAAAGCCAAAGGGATCAAGCAAACTAAAACTGCGAAAAGCATGGTTACCACTGTAATCTTCCGGCCAAACCTATCAACCATCACAGCCAACAAAATAAGCCCAGGCAACTCTGAAAATACAGCAAAGAAAGAATTTTTATAAAACCAACAAAAAAAACTAATAAGAATATAAGGAGAAACAATTTTTTTTTTTAATATTCTTGAACATTTTACCAGCGAAGCTAGTGATAAACAAGTCCTTGTAAAGATTCACGTTCCCTGTGAGATTAAGATGATGTTTTGGGGAAGTGCATGACATTTTTCCATCAGTTAGTGCTGAAGTTAGCAAGACAATACCATAATATGCAAATATGTTTCCAAAGAAACCAATCCAAATGAGAAGAGTTGATCTGACTAATGTTGGAGACAAGAGAATGGACAGTGTGGTAAAAAATCCAATCTTTGATTTCGTATCATGAAAAACATCAATTTGATCCCTTTGAATTGTAGTCAAATGTGACGTTTCAGGAACGTTTTCATCCCCATCAAGCTCCCCTTTAATGTCAGAAATCAGAGAACCGGAAGGAAGTGCCATCTTGTTCATTCTAGCCATTTTCTCCAAAACTTTAATGGCATCAGCTGTTCTACCTTTAGTGCAAAGGTATCTTGGGGATTCAGGGGTGAAGCCGTAAAATAGGAGCAGCAGGAGAACAGGCAAAGAAGACAGAGCTAGGAGCCACCTCCAGCCCAAGTTAGGCAAGACTACCTGCAAATAACAACTTTGGAATACTTATTAAACTTTACAAAATTGAAGAACTTTTCAACTGAGAAATATATACATGGTCAAAATGGTACATAGGCATTATTTTATTATGAAAAAGAATAAAAAGATTATAGTGTTCCAGTTTCTTACAAAATTAATGAATTATAAGGAAAATTTTGAAATCTGAATCGAGAGCACACAAATGAATAAAATATCTGAACAAGATCAGACAGAGAGAACCTAAATTGAAAATGGAAGAAGAAATACCCAAGCAAGTGAAGCCTCAAGAATGGTGCCCAAGCTCCAACAGAATAAAAAGACAGTCATCCATTTACCTCTATTGATGATAGGGACGAACTCAAGAAACCAGGAGAAAAGCACAGGTCCGCCGCCCAACCCAATTCCAACTAAAAAACGAAGGATGATGAAAGTAATGTAGTTGGGAGAGAAGGCGCCGAGAAAACCAGCTCCACTAGCAATCAGCGCAGTAAAGACGAAAGCTTTTCTGTAAAATGCTTAGATGTATGAGCAATGTAAACAATTAGGACTGCAATATTAGAATACTAGGGGGTGGGGTTACCGGCACATGAAAAAAAAAAGGTAAAAAATTCAATTTTTGGATAGATGTTTTTTAAAATATATGCATTTAGAGATATAAGTAATTGAAATACAGAAGCTATTTGGTTGAAGGCATTAGAATTTTTTCTTTTTTAGGAACAAAATTTTGGGCAAGCCCCCAAACAATAAAAAACTACAAGTTTTTTCTTATGTTTATTTGCAGGTGAAAGGGGATTCAATCTCAGAAGCAACAACTTCCATTGTCTTTATCATCTAAATCAATTTTGGTACAAATTTATAGGCTTTTTTTGGAACACCGGCAACGTTCACAAAATTTCTTTTAAAAGCTGCGTTCGTCAAAACGCATGAGACCAGCTACGAATCTGATATGGCAAAAATATGTTGTTTCACTAAATGAGAATTTTTACAGCCATCGGCATTTGCTGCAACTGAACAGAACTTCACCGTTGTTCCAAACAAGGTCTTAATTAGATGGCAGATTTCAATAACACAACTTTCAATAACCAAACTATTGGATTTCTGTCTACGATAGTTTCTCAATCTATTAAACATGGTGTCTTTTATCTTCCATAAAATCTGTCATATATAAATATGTTAAAACTAGCATGTACGAAACTGAGTAGGCCCCAAAAAAAGGGTAAAATTATCCAACTGCAGGATTGAAATACAAATAACAAAATTTCAAGGGTTGACAGTAGAAAGTTACCTTCTTCCATAATTGTCTGAAATGACGCCCCAAGAATACTGCCCTAAAAGCATGCCAGCAAAAACGACACTAGAGATTAAACTCTCTTGGCGAGGAGAAAGTTTCCATTCGGATTGAATTGGAGAGCCAATAAATGAAAGAATCATAATCTCCATTGCTTCTGCAGCATAACCAATCCCAGAATACAGAAATACAAAGAATTGGAACTTCCCAAATCCAATTGAGACCAGCGCTTCTTCCACAGTATACTTATTCTTCTCATTTCCCATCTGTAAAATGTCAATTAATTAATATTAAACCGCATAAAATCTTCATTTCCATAGTGCACGCTGTCTTAAGCTTAAAAGCAACTCACGGTCAAAAATATACAAAAGAGATTTAAAAAACCAGAAAATGATAGTAGCAATGGGCTAAATATGCGAAATTTACTTCTTTTTTTTTTCATCGGAGTAATTTGAAACACTGCAGCTTTCTACTATCACTAGAGTTGGTATTGCTAGATTCTTCAATACTAACAAAGCTCAAACTCATCATCTCAACTCGTTTTTTCTTCATTTTAATCATGAAAATTCCCATTCTGAAACTAATTAGCCAAAAAAAGAAAAAAAAGAAAAACAAGAAGAGTTGGAGAAAGAAAATAAAAAAGAAATCCATTTTCAAAAAGGTTTCTAATTTGTAATACTAACCGGTGAGGCTTCTGCAAGAGCTTCCAAAATTCTAACTTGATGCAGAAAACCAAAACAATGAAAACCCGACTGGAAATTTACTAGCTTTTTGCGGTCTTCGTTTCTTTCGCTTAAGCACTACTATCATTGAGCTTTTCCCAGCAGCTGCCGTGCTCTTCCCTCTTACCTCCGCTGCACATTATTACTGTCTGGAGTCAAGGTCTGGACTCCAATAACATTCACACATTTGGTTTTTCAATTGGACCCACATTTCATCTTAATCTTTGCGCGAAAAAAATATTTCATCAGAACTCATTCCGAGTCCAATAATTTAACACCCAATTTATTACGATATGACCCATTTGATATAAGACACATCATTATTAGACTCCGAATGTAAATTATATTAGAAATTTTGATGTAACATTTCTCCAGTGTGTGTGAAACCCAACCCGACACTAAACATGCCCGCAAAACTGAAAAATAGAAAAAATCAAATGCTTACGTTTTAAGGTATTCTGTTCAGGTTTTGCTCTATGAATTTTCGAATAAGATTAAGGTTTTCAAAAGACATTCATGAAGGGCGACACTCAACAGAGCAATTGTTAGTATTATTTGGTCGATCTTTAGTTAAGAGATTTAAAATGAACTTATGATTTTTAACTGAATGGTTTGGGGTTTTCAGCGGATCGATCTGATCAAACTAGAAAAATAAAATGAAGAGAAAAAACAAAGACAGTTTTGAGGTAAACAGATGGCTTACATATTTTTGTATTTATTGATTTATCATGTGTAAACCATACTTAGTCTTATTTTGTAGTTTGAATTAACATATTTTAATATTATAGGCATAATTTATTCAATATCTCTTGCCCAAAGAAAATAAAATACAGATTTGTGTACAAGTGAATGTACNAGCTTAAAAGCAACTCACGGTCAAAAATATACAAAAGAGATTTAAAAAACCAGAAAATGATAGTAGCAATGGGCTAAATATGCGAAATTTACTTCTTTTTTTTTTCATCNAACTCACGGTCAAAAATATACAAAAGAGATTTAAAAAACCAGAAAATGATAGTAGCAATGGACTAAATATGCGAAATTTACTTTTTTTTTTCATTGGAGTAATTTGAAACACTGCAGCTTTCTACTATCACTAGAGTTGGTATTGCTAGATTCTTCAATACTAACAAAGCTCAAACTCATCATCTCAACTCGTTTTTTCTTCATTTTAATCATGAAAATTCCCATTCTGAAACTAATTAGCCAAAAAAAGNCTGCAGCTTTCTACTATCACTAGAGTTGGTATTGCTAGATTCTTCAATACTAACAAAGCTCAAACTCATCATTTTAAACATGAAAATTCCCATTCTGAAACTAATTAGCCAAAAAAAGAAAAAAAAAGAAAAACAAGAAGAGTTGGAGAAAGAAAATAAAAAAGAAATCCATTTTCAAAAAGGTTTCTAATTTGTAATACTAACCGGTGAGGCTTCTGCAAGAGCTTCCAAAATTCTAACTTGATGCAGAAAACCAAAACAATGAAAACCCGACTGGAAATTTACTAGCTTTTTGCGGTCTTCGTTTCTTTCGCTTAAGCACTACTATCATTGAGCTTTTCCCAGCAGCTGCCGTGCTCTTCCCTCTTACCTCCGCTGCACATTATTACTGTCTGGAGTCAAGGTCTGGACTCCAATAACATTCACACATTTGGTTTTTCAATTGGACCCACATTTCATCTTAATCTTTGAGCGAAAAAAATATTGCATCAGAACTCATTCCGAGTCCAATAATTTAACACCCAATTTATTAGATAGGACCCATTTGATATGAGACATATCATTATTAGACTCCGAATGTAAATTATATTAGAAATTCTGATGTAACATTTCTCCAGTGTGTGTGAAACCCTACCCGACACTAAACATGCCCGCAAAACTGAAAAATAGAAAAAATCAAATGCTTACGCTTTAGGGTATTCTGTTCAGGTTTTGCTCTCTGAATTTTCGAATAAGATTAAGGTTTTCAAAAGACATTCATGAAGGGCGACACTCAGCAGAGCAATTGTTAGTATTATTTGGTCGATTTTTAGTTAAGAGATTTAAAATGAACTTATGATTTTTAACTGAATGGTTTGGGGTTTTCAGCGGATCGATCTGATCGAACTAGAAAAATAAAATGAAGAGAAAAAACAAAGACAGTTTTGAGGTGAACAGATGGCTTACATATTTTTGTATTTATTGATTTATCATGTGTAAACCATACTTAGTCTTATTTTGTAGTTTGAATTAACATATTTTAATATTATAGCCATAATTTATTCAATATCTCTTGTCCAAAGAAAATAAAATACAGATTTGTGTACAAGTGAATGTATNTGAGCAATGTAAACAATTAGGACTGCAATATTAGAATACTAGGGGGTGGGGTTACCGGCACATGAANTGAGCAATGTAAACAATTAGGACTGCAATATTAGAATACTAGGGGGTGGGGTTACCGGCACATGAAAAAAAAGGTAAAAAATTCAATTTTTGGATAGATGTTTTTTAAAATATATGCATTTAGAGATATAAGTAATTGAAATACAGAAGCTATTTGGTTGAAGGCATTAGAATTTTTTCTTTTTTAGGAACAAAATTTTGGGCAAGCCCCCAAACAATAAAAAACTACGACTTTTTTCTTATGTTTATTTGCAGGTGAAAGGGGATTCAATCTCAGAAGCAACAACTTCCATTGTCNTGTTAAGTAAAGAAATGTAAAAAGTTTTTAACTTTAAGAAGAGGATAGCGAAGTTCAAAATCATTAAAGGCTTTCCAGATATAATAATCCTAACATATAAAAAAAAGAGAAGAAAAGAAAGAAAGAAAAAAAAATTGGATTAAAAATGATCCTAAAAAGAAAAGAAAAAGAAAAAAAATATATATGGAGAGAAGCTTGAGGAGATGCCTAATTAAAAATTGGCTTCACTTGAATCAACTTAAGGAAAAAGACTTGAACACATTTTCTAAACTTTTTATTTCAATGTTAACTTAATTATTAATAAAGTTTTATGAAGTTTTTTTTCATATGAATTTGCTAAGTGACTTTAATATAACAAATTGAATTTTTTCTTGAAAGAAATAGAGGATCAGAAACCTTAGATTTAATCATTGAATATCCTTACACCTTTAGTATTAATTGAAGTTGTTTTGAATTTTTCTTAAGTTATACTATTATATTTTGAAAACTAAAATATGGAAGTTTAAAAGTTAAGGTCTTTATCATAAGTCATATTTTTTTTATGTAGTAAAGGAGTTACTTGAGGACAAGTAACATGTAAGTTTGGGGGATTTTGATACACAAAAAATATATGCATTTTTAGACCCATATTTTATATCTATTTTTGATGATATTGCACTTTAATGAAAGATATTTTGATTTTTTCTTGTAGGTTGTTGATTTTTAGGGCTTAAAGCAAAAAAAAAGCAAAAAGGATGAAATTTGGAGTCAAAATGACGTTTTTAAAGAAATGCTCAGCGCCGGCTGTGCCCGCGGCGCAGAACAAATTAACGCGGAGATTTTTTACTCAGCACCGACGGTGCCAAAGGCGGTGCAGACCCGTTTCTAGAAGTTTCGATGTATTTGGATGATTTTTTTAAGAGTTTTTGGAGGCACCTCTTGGAGAACCGACCTTGGGCTTTATTTGGGGCCGAATTTCATCAGAAAAAGCGCTGCTCTACATTTTTCACTCCTCTACTTTCATTTTTCGCAACACATCATTCCATTCGACCTCCATATTGAAGTCAATTAGTGATTTTGCTTTCATAGTTTAGAGTTTTTGTGGTGAGATTTAATGTGAAACTTTCTGTAAGAGTGTTGGAGAAGGAGAAAAGTGAGAGATATCTTTTTTCTGCATTTCTAAGGAAAGACTACAAAGTATTTGATTTGAGAAAGAGTTTTAAGATAAGTATTGTTTGTTTATCAGTATTGTATGAACTTTCTTTTATATATAAAATTTGTGTTTTGTGATTTTTTTCTCATGAAGTCTGAGTAGTTCCCTCTATCTTTCTCCCTACTCTGGATATGGTGAAATGAAGAGATAATATGAATGTGCCAATATTAAATTATAAAATAAATTGTGATGATTTTTCAACTCCGAACTTAATTTACTTTTCGATCTGGCCAATTGAACTGTTAAAATGTGTTGTGAAACATATGATTCAGAAAATGGAGTATGAGTTCTACAACAGAGTAATGATCACATTTGTTTCCATGAAGGAGAACATCATTTATGAATTTAGTGCATATAAATAGGAAAATATTCTTTGTTGGGTGTAGAATTGGAGAACATTTAGGGTGACAGACTAAAATCTTCAATTCAGTCTTAGTGTTTAAAAACTGAAGCGAGAGATAGCCTTCAAGTGAAGTGAAGTGGGAGCTCTGGAGTGGGAGCCGACATCCTTATATATTAGCCATAGATTTAGGGACTAAACACTGAGATTAGCTAATGATTTTCTATGCACTGTATCAGGGTAGAGAATTAAAATTGCTCCTATTTAGCATAATACATATTATGAATATTTATCTCATCTCATTTTACCATAGCCTCATAGTAGTGGGAAGGATGCTCTTTCACATAAGAATCTCTGTTACATAAATATAGTTAATAGATTAGTATTTAAAAATTTTGCATATTTGATCTGATAATAGTTTAGAAATTTAATTTTGATTACATCTCAACAATGGAAATTAGTATATTTGATTTGATAATAGTTTAGAAATTTAATTTTGATTACATCTCAATAATTGAAATTAGTGACAGTAATTTCAATTGACTTTCTGTGAATTTCCTAGCAAATTTGTCATTTCCAATTTAAATCTTCTTCGTAGGATTGATGTTTGGGGTTTAAATAGAAAGTCCATTATTACTTGATAACAATGTGTATAGTTGCGTAGAATCTGAATATTAATTGATTATATTTAATTAAATTTTACACAATCAATCGCAGCAAAAAAGTCGGATCACTGTACAATTTACTCTGGCTCGGATTAATGATTTGTATATGATAGAAAATGTTCCAATCTGTCATACAAATTTTATCCCGATGAAAAGTATGATGCAGACATATATAATTTTTTGATGGATGGACATGAAAATTGGGAAATCAGAGATGAGGAATACATTAGTTTCTCTGCTTCGCTGCTTAATTCAATTTCAAAACAATGACATTTCTTCATATCTGCAAACTACTCCCTACCATGAAGATTAGTAGAGTTACAAAAGAAAAGGTCATTTCAAACTTTTGCATTCAAATGGAAAAACCCATTGATGTGGGGTAAATTATTTTCAAATCTGTTATGGGTATTATTATGAATGGGCTAATATATAAACTTGGGCATCCTTTTACAATTTTCTTACTTCGCTGTCAATCTCAAGTTCCATATAAAAGTTGGGAAAAAGTTTTATTACCTTGGGAGTCCATGATTCCTATTGATGAAAATTATATAGGGAATGAAAATGAAGCATTAGATATTATCATGAATCATTCATCACATTTATCAACACCATTGATGCCACCAACAGTTGGAAGTTCAATATCTTTGGAGAAGAGAATGAAGAAAATGGAAAGAGAACTTCAGAGTATTACGAATACAACACGAAATCTTAACTACCTTTTTGATCACCTAGATTGGAGGATGAATGAGAACTTTGATCATATTGGAACAGTTGAAGCAGGATTGGTACAAATGTTCAAGAAAAATGGATTGATTGATGAAAGTTTGACTGATCAATTCCCGTACCGATCCTTCTACAATTTATATTACCATTCTATAGGAGATATTAGAGGAGGAGAAAGCACTGAAGATGAGGCAGAATAATTTAAGAAGTTTGATATTTTACTAGTTTAAAATATTTATGTTTTTGATGTACTTGTGTGGATTTGATTTACTTTACTTTGCTTTAGAACTCTATTGACTTTGATTGTGTATAGTTTTGTGTCAGCGTTCTAGTGATGTGGCTTGATTTTGATGCTGATTTATAAATTAGTTTGCTTTAAGGATGTGGAAGTGTGATTCGAAAAATGTATTTGTAAGAAGTGTATTTCCATATATAAAAGTTAGTTTGGTGTTTTTTTGTGAAAATATTTGTTTGTGAATTATTTTAAGATAAAAATTAGTGTTTAAAAAGATTAAATAAACTTTGGAGTAAATTGAGAGAAAATTAAAATAAAAAAAAAATCAAAATATGAGTTTTTTAGCCACTGGAGCCGGCATGGGCGCCAACAACTCCCTCAACCCAAGCCGACCTAAACACCTTTGAGTCACCTTCAACCTCCGTTTTTTGCACCTAGGGCTTGCTATTGCTCGGATTAGAGGCAATTTTAAGGCAAACAAAGTTTGGATTTCATCTTCTCTAGGTAAGAGCTACAGTTTGAACTTAAAATTTTTTATTTTCACCAAGGTAAGAGCTACACTTTGAACTTAAAGTTTTACTATATATATATATGATTATTGGTGTGCACTGCTTACTTTGATCAGTGGGTCGGACATCTACTTGTCAATTGTAAGTCTCCTATGGTCTGGGGTTTGATTCCTCTCGGTGGAGGGTATGGTACTCGAATTATTAGGCGAATTGGGGATGACTGAGGCTCGTAATAGCCCAAGGCAATTCCTTTTATATATATATTGGTGTGCAACTCACTTTTGTTCCTTCCTTATCATTCCCTAACAACTAATATTAGAGCATATAATTTGATTAATATTAAATTATTTACGTGTTTTCAGGCTAATAGTTTTTTTAGGACTTCTATGAGTATTACATGCAAATGATCCTTGAGTGCAGATAGGTTTTTTTGGATTGTACTATGGTATACACCATTAACATGCACGTACGAATGATCACACATAATATTCTCCCCATGAGTAGACTCAACATAGGCTGACTCCATTTACAATATCATGTGATTTTTTTTAAAAATGAGCAGTAAATTAATATAAAGAGCTCATTTTGAAAATAATATTATAACAAAATGTAATCTTATTGAATTTAATCTCACATCGTTAAAATGTATGTAAAATAATTAAATTTTTGCACTTGAAGGCTTCAAATTTAAGATGAAAATACGAACGATTACTAGCAGACGATGAAAATAGTCTTTTATTTTTCATCTAAATAAAAAAAAAATTGATTAATTAAAGTCTAAATGTGGACAGTAAGTAAATAAATAAATAAATAAATGCTTAACCTTAAGGTATCAATTAAGGTGATGAATAATGAGAGGCCAAAAAATAAAGGCTAATATTACATTCTATGAGCTCTTCTAATAATGTGAACATATGTCAGCAAAAACCAAAAGTATTTTAGGGAAAATACATCCAGTCAAAGGAGCACTATAATGTGAAAACAAATTAGTTTATAATCACCAAGAATTAACAGAAGTTGAAGGTAAGGAGCTAATGACTTTCAAGAAATTCATGTGAGCTAACTTTGTTGTTGTCAAATTATGATACAACAACAACAAGCCTTTATTCCACTATATGAGTCTGCTCCATCCTATTGAGTGTTATATTTCCATTTATTTCTAATAAATTATAAGCATTCTTTTATACAAAATGCCCAAGTCTTTTTATTATACTTCAACTTTTCTTAATACAAATCGAATCTAAAATATCTACACTCCTAACAGGATCATCAGATGGTCGAGGTTTAATGTGACCAAATTATCTAAAGACAACTCTCTCTAATATTTTCTGTGACTGGAGCTACACCAACAATTTCAAGAGTATATTCGTTTCACATTTTGTCTTTAAGTGTAAAACCACTCATCCACCTAAGCAATCTCATCTCAACAACACTAAACTTGGTTTTATGCTTCTCTTTTATAGGTCAACATTTTGTGCCATAAAACAGTGAAGGATCGCACCAACATCTTACAAAACTTTCTTTCATGTCTAAGGAGTGCTTTCTATCACACAATAAGTCTGATGATATCCTCCACTTCAACCATCTCTCTTGAATTCACAATAAATATCCATACAAGCAAATAAGCATGAAATTTTGCTACAAAATTAGGATTTTGAATGGATAAAATATTATAAATTTTGAGAAATTAAAATCACGAGATTTGGTTAAAAAAGAATTTCAATTACCAAAGAAGACAAGCCATGTATTAATAGACCGCTCAAACTACAACGAGTGTTTGAATAATTATACATTATTGCTCTAGTAATTATGGATCTTAGAAAAGCTCTTCATTCATGAATAACTTGTACTTAATTTATTAAGAAGCCTTTATTCAAGTTGTTTGGCTAATGTTTAGTTTAAATTTTAACGAGTAAAACATAAATATACTACTCATGGATAATTTTAAGCACAAACCAAATAATATCATATCAAATGTCAAACAAGCTGAATATGAATTACACTTAGCTTGCTCAAACTCAACTAATTTACACCTCTAATAATATTTGAGTTACTCTTGCACATCATTGAAGTGGGTAGCGCACTTAATAGCAGGATCTTATCTCCAACTAACACTGGTCCTTCTAAGAAATGATGTTGCACCATCTCAAAACTCAAGTCTACTTTCCTCTTCACTTGAAGACTCTCCACTAAATCATAAACAAAATGTATTGTTTCATAACAAATCAGTATCTTCTCAGATGCAGAGTTATATGAGTTGGTTTGTCTGTTTGCTTTGCTTGTTATCATCAATTTTCAATGATTCATTAATAAATTTCTATCAGACCTTCATTTGGTGACTATTCAATTCGGCTTATTAATCTTCATTACATCATTAAAAGAATATCTTCATACATAGATTCAAACTACTCTTCTCAAAATGCATCATTTGATACCTCTATGAAATCATCCATCACCCTCATTTAAGTTGCATTTCATCTTTAATTATACTATTATAACACATTCACATTATACTCTCGCTTTCATCCTTGGCAAACCCTTGTAATTAAATGATGTCACAACATGTCTTTTGAGGCTTTTTGTATATATATATATATATATACACAATAGCCTCCGGCGCAGATATTATTTATTTAAGTGCCACGCGCCCCGACCTGTTGGTTGATATCCACGGTATAGATCCCTCAGGTTGGGGGTTTGAATCCCCTCTGGCGTAGTTGACATTAAAGAGGTGGTACTCGAATTGTTAGAGACAGTAGAGGTGGCTGGAGGTTTATACAATAGCCTCTTTGTCATTCCTTTAATATATATGTATGTGTGTGTGTGTATATATATAGACACACACACACATATATATTAAAAGGAATGACGTTGCGTACTTAGATAAGTTGGTTGAGCATCTGCTTGTCAGTTATAAATCCCCTCTGATCTGAGGTTCGATTCTCCTCCAGTGCAGGGTGCGGTACTCGAATTCTTAGGCGTATGAGTGATAGCCGAATCCTCCGGCCATTCCTTTCGGAAAAAATAAAATAAAATTATATATATATATACAGACACACACACACATATATATTAAAAGGAATGACGTTGCGTACTTAGATAAGTTGGTTGAGCATCTGCTTGTCAGTTATAAATCCCCTCTGATCTGAGGTTCGATTCTCCTCCAGTGCAGGGTGCGGTACTCGAATTCTTAGGCGTATGAGTGATAGCCGAATCCTCCGCCATTCCTTTCGGAAAAAATAAAATAAAATTATATATATATATATACACACACACACNATATATATATATATATAAAGTGATATAATTTAATCTGAAAGTCCATTCTGTCAAGATTTCTAATCACATCATTATATTAAAGAAAATTTCAAATCTATTCCAAGGCGAAATAAGTATAATAAAATACTTACAACTTAAATTCAAAAATGATGGTGCTTATTTTAGACTTTCATCTGTCTGAAATGAATGATCTAGGTCATAAGTATGTTTTTTTATTTAACAAGAAAATAACTAAAACCTTAACAGACTTCTTTCTCTTGCAAGATAAATATATTAGCTTATAAACTATTTCGAAAGGTCATTCAAACTAAAATAGCATGTCATCCATTTGTCGGGGAAAACATGTTTGATAAAAGATTTTCTCTCTCTCTCTCTCTCTCACGAGCGCAACGTAATTCTACGTGCGGCGTAGGTTATTCTTGAGTTATTTTCAGGTTATTTTTTTGTTATTTTCAATAATCCTGAAATAACCAGAAATAACCCGCGGTCTTTATTTTTGGGTTATTTCTGGGTTATTTCGGTATTATTGAAAATAATCTAGAAATAATCTGAAAATTACTCAGAAATAACTTCGGCTACATGTAAAGCTACGTTAGGAGTCCGCACAAAAAAATTTTTGCTCTCTCACGCACACTCACTCCTATCACAACAATCATTTGAGCCACAACCAATACGTGAAGAAAAGGAATAGATGAACGATGGGAATTTGGGAATCATATCTCAATATATCACCAAAAGAGAAAAAAAAAATGCATTTCCCCTAAAATATCAATAGTGCTCACAACAATACATGAGAAGATCATATGAGATATATGCTCTTATTCAGTAGCCACCATTATTAAATGCTGTAAAACACATTAAAAAAATCCAAATTAAAGATAATAGAAATATCATAAATCAAATGGGCTCATATTAAGAGTTAAGGGTATGGGTGTAAACGAGCCAAACACGAGCGATCCAGGCTTAGTTCGTGTTCGGCTCGTTTGCATAACGAGCCGAACATGAACTGTTCACGAAAAAGAAGTCGTTTTGACAACCCTAATCACGTAGCTATAAGATGTTAAGGATTGGGACAATATTTAAAAATTATTGTTTATATTAAAACATCATTTGAATCTAATTTAATAATTTTTCAATTTTCTTAATTAATACTTTTAATTAATTATAAATCTTTGAAACCTTGTAGTCAATTAAATTTTTAAAAAATACTACTCATCAAAATATATATATAATTGATGAGTAGTATTTCGAGCCAAAACAAGCCAAAAACGAACGAACAAATCTTAGTTC
>JXCR01148743.1:826225-851441 GCA_002079205.1 Phalaenopsis hybrid cultivar | reverse complement strand
AAGTTCTTTTCATCTCATTTTAAACTCCAATCAAATTAAATTGCTCACATTCTTTTAATTTCCTTCTATTCTTCTCAAAATTTTTACATCCAATGACCCATTGATGATTATACCACCTTATGGGAGACCGTTTCTACTTTATTAAATATATATCAAAGGAATTTTAAAAATTTACATGGATGCAGAAAAGGGAAACAATCATAAACAACATTTCCGATTAATGCATGCATTACTGCAAAGATCTAACAATTCCAAAAAACCACACAAAGCATCTGTCTCCAATGAAATTGATAAGCTCCCTCCTGCCACCTACATATATTTCAATCACAATACAAGAAAACTTAAGAGATCACAAAATGATACCTTGAATCCACATAGCTCTCCACATCCCACAAGAAGGAACNGTGTGTGTGTGTGTGTGTGTGTGTGTGTGTGTGTGTATATATATATATATATGTATATATATATATATATGCGTCGCGTACTTAGATCAGTTGGTCGAACATCTGCTTGTCAGTTATAAATCCTCTCTAATCTGGGGTTCTCCTCGAGTGTAGGGTGCAGTACTCGAATTCTTAGGCATATTAGGGATAGCCGAATCCTCCAGCTATTCCTTTCCGAAAAAAGAAAACGAAAAAAAAAATAAAAAATAAATATATATATATATAGTGATATAATTTAATCTGAAAGTCCATTCTGTCAAGATTTCTAATCACATCATAATATTAAAGAAAATTTCAAATTTATTACAAAACAAAATAAGTATAATAAAATAATTACAACTTAAATTCACAAATGATGGTGCTTATTTTAGACTTTCATCTGTCTGAAATGAATGATCTAGGTCATAACTAAGTTTTTTTATTTAACAAGAAAATAACTAAAACCTTAACAGACCTCTTTCTCTTGCAAGATAAATATATTAGCTTATAAACTATTTCGTAAAGTCATTCAAACTAAAATAGCATGTCATCCATTTGTCGGGGAAACCTTGTTTGATAAAAGATTCTCTCTCTCTCTCTCTCTCTCTCTNATTTCGTAAAGTCATTCAAACTAAAATAGCATGTCATCCATTTGTCGGGGAAACCTTGTTTGATAAAAGATTTTCTCTCTCTCTCTCTCTCACACACACACACACTCACTCCTATCACAACAAACATTTGAGCCACAACCAATATGAGAAGAAAAGGAATAGATGAACGCTGGGAATTTGGGAATCATATCTCAATATATCACCAAAAGAGAAAAAAAAATGCAGNAAGAAAAGGAATAGATGAACGATGGGAATTTGGGAATCATATCTCAATATATCACCAAAAGAGAAAAAAAAATGCATTTGCCCTAAAATATCAATAGTGCTCACAACAATACATGAGAGGATCATTTGAGATATATGCTCTTATTCAGTAGCCACCATTATTAAATGCTGTAAGACACATTAAAAAAAATCCAAATTAAAGATAATAGAAATATCATAAATCAAATGGGCTCATATTAAGGGTTAAGGGTAGGGGTGTACACGAGCCAAACACGAGCGATCCCAGGCTCAGTTCGTGTTCGGCTTGTTTGCATAATGAGCCGAACATGAACTGTTCACGAAAAAGGAGTCGTTTTGACAACCATAATCACGTAGCTATAAGATGTTAAGGATTGGGGCAAGATTTAAAAATTATTGTTTATATTAAAACATCATTTGAATATAATTTAATAATTTTTATTCAATTTTCNCAGTTCGTGTTCGGCTTGTTTGCATAATGAGCCGAACATGAACTGTTCACGAAAAAGGAGTCGTTTTGACAATCATAATCACGTAGCTATAAGATGTTAAAAATTGGGGCAAGATTTAAAAATTATTGTTTATATTAGAACATCATTTGAATCTAATTTAATAATTTTTATTCAATTTTGTTAATTAATACTTTTAATTAATTATAAATCTTTGAAGCCTTGTAGTCAATTAAATTTTTTAAAAATACTACTCATCAATAAATATATATATAATTGATGAGTAGTATTTCGAGCCAAAACGAGCCGAACACAAATGAACAAATCTTTGTTTGTGTTCGGCTTGTTAAATTACCGAACGAGCCAAACACAAGCTTCTTAATGGTACAACACGAGCTGTTTGCGAACAACGAACTGTTTTGACCGCCCTAGTTAAGGTTATTGAACAATTTTATTGAGATTAAATAGATTATATATATATATATATATATATATATATATATATATATATATATATATGTTTGTGTGTGTGTGTGTAGACTCATTTCTCTTTGATTGAAAGTTCTAAAATGAATAGGAAAGGATTGGGAAGGACTAACTTTTTATTCTTTGATTAGAGCAAGGGTAGCTTGGGAATTGCTTAAGAGTTTATGTGAATTTCTTTGTGGAATGACTATTAATTTTGTGAGTGAAACAAGATCTCATCCTCATAGCTAAACTTTTACCTCAACTCTCCTTTTAAGTTCTTTTCATCTCATTTTAAACTCCAATCAAATTAAATTGCTCACATTCTTTTAATTTCCTTCTATTCTTCTCAAAATTTTTACATCCAATGACCCATTGATGATTATACCACCTTATGGGAGACCGTTTCTACTTTATTAAATATATATCAAAGGAATTTTAAAAATTTACATGGATGCAGAAAAGGGAAACAATCATAAACAACATTTCCGATTAATGCATGCATTACTGCAAAGATCTAACAATTCCAAAAACCACACAAAGCATCTGTCTCCAATGAAATTGATAAGCTCCCTCATGCCACCTACATATATTTTCAATCACAATACAAGAAAACTTAAGAGATTACAAAATGATACCTTGAATCCACATAGCTCTCCACATCCCATAAGAAGGAACCAAACGTTACAGCCTCCAATATCAGCCTCTTCAATCCAGAAAAACTGAGCTTAATTAGCTCTTCTTTCGAATAATCAATAGCACCCTGAGGCGTGATTACAATCTCTGGCCTCCCAAATAAAGCCTCCGTATGCTTCTCAGAGATACTAAAAGCTTCCTTTGATCTCACAGAAGCAAACCTCTGCAGGGTCTCAGAATCCAGAGACATAACGTAAGTCCTCAGCCGGCAAGGCTTAATCCTATCAGCGAATCCACCAGGACTGAAAGTTGCTGAGAGCTCCTCAGGGCTTGAAACCGATTCGGCCCCCATTAACGCTTCCTTGGCGCATCCCTTGGCTGATTCTCTCTCTTCTTCTGATCCAAAAGGAAGAGTTTTCATGGACTTATCGAGCTGAAAGCGCTGGTCCATTCTTTTGAGGAAGTAGCCATAGAGTATCGAGGCTGCATAAACTTGCCCAACTCGGAGCTTGTTAATGGAGGCAATGGAGCTCGAATCTTCCAATCGATTTCCCAGTATGACAGATAAGTGATTTTTTACCATCTCAAAGGCCTCAGGAGAATGCAGAGACTGGAACTTCTCTTCCAATGACGGCCAGTGAGCAACCTCATTGGGCTCCTTTGATGATTTGGGCATTGATGAAACCAAGGAAACATCTGAATCAACAAATTTCTGTACAACCAAAGCATATAGAATTTCCCCCAAGGCGTTCTTCCTCTCCTTCGCCTTCACCTCAGCGATCCTCCTAACAATTTAGTTGAATCTTTATAATCTTAATTTCATGCAAATAAACTCAGCAAGTAGAAGCAAAACCATGAATAGGAATTGAATTTTTACCTATACAAGATAAGCTCGGTGCCACTAGAGTTGGATTCCTCCTGGCTCTTCTCAGCCTCGAGTTCTGTAAGCAGCTGTTCGAGCTGCTGATCAACAGCAGCTGGTACAAGGTGGGGATGGCTGACGAGGATCTGTGATAGAAACTGCCCCACTGGGGACTCCAATTGCAAGGGAGCGAGCTCAGAGGAAGATTCCAAAGGTCGAGAAGAAGAATTTGACGATGCTCTGACCTCTCTTCTCAATTTCCCGTTCGTTAGAATCGTAATCCTCTCCCTTTGCTTGTTTTGCGATATCAAACAGAAACGCTGCAAAATCCACGGGGAAAAAAAAATGAACATCAAATCTCAATTCCAACTAATTAAGTATGAATCGAAAAACCTACCTTCACAAATCCATCGGAACAAAGAGATTTGGAATCGAAAGAGGACCGGGCTGCGAGAAAGCAAGGCCGAGGGACAAAATCGGTCGCTTTGGAGAAGTGAAGGGATTGATAGCAGGCGGCTGCTTCCATGGATTGAGGCTGAAGCACAGAGCTTCTGCAGAATCGGCTATAGAAGGAAAGAAGAGCAAGAACTCTGGAATTAAAACCCTAGCTGTAGAAAATAGAATTTCGAAGAAGGAAGATTAGTGGTCTCAGATTGCTCAAGCCTGCACCACGCAGATCAGGGTGAAGTGTAAGGCTTAAATTGCACGCCGGTGGCATTTTCCAAAATTTCTAAAAATAAATTATCATAAATAATAAAGAAATTTACATACATGCCATGCAATTTTTATGTATTTATATACGTAGCACAAATAATTTGATAATTACACTTATAATACTTAAAAAGATTTATTTCAGTTTCATAAACATAGTGATGATAAAATTTTTGATATGATGTTAAATATTTGAATAGTATGTATGTGAATATGAATGTTTAGGTGTTAGATATGTAAATACATAAATATTATATGGTATGTATGTAAATGCCACATAATAATTAGTTATATCTATGCCATCTATTTGTATTCCATTTTTTTCCCGTTTACATTGCCTGTTTGCATAATTGTACGTTTGATATGGGACAATGATAATTCACCAATAATAAATATCTGTTTAAGACATTTATTAAAAAATATTCTTATTTAAAAATAATTTAATTATTTAAAATTAAAAATCTAATTTTTTTAAAAAATATTAATTTAAAATATTCTTATTTTTCTTAATTATAATTTAATACTTTGAGTTTTAAATATACATTTTTTTTTATTTTAATTATTTGTCATATAAATATACTTTTGATTAAATTTAAAAATAAAACAATTTGAACAATTTCTTATGAGTAAACAAAGATGCATACATGAATGATAAATATGAATAACAAATAAATAATTTTATTTTGATCGTGTGATGAGATTTGAACATGTATTGATCTCCAAAATGCTTCTAAAATCTTGGTAAACGGATTACAACCATTCTTACATAATATCATCAGTTCTAACCAATCTGGCTTTGTGAAAGACGGAAATATTTGCAATAGTGCTCTAACTACGCAAGACCTTTTATATTATATTGATAAAAAGGGTAGAGGAGATAATGTGATTTTCAAAATGGACATAAAGAAGGCTTATGACACTATAAGATGGGATTTCTTTACTGATGTGTTACATGCTATTGGTTTCAATGAGGAATTCTGTAGTCATTAACAAAATTTTAGAGAATAATTTGATTAATGGAGATAATTATGGCTTTTCTTAGACATCCAGAGGCGTGAAACTGGGTGATCCATTATCTCTTATTTTGTTTGACATGGCTTTTAATTACATTTCTAGAAGCTTAAATGTTATGTTTATTAGGCATCCAAGTATGAAACAGGGTGATCCATTATCTCCTATTTTGTTTGACATGGCTTTTAGTTACATTTCTAGAAGCTTAAATGTTATATTTATTAGGCATCCAAGTATGAATTATTTCATAGAGATGTGATTGGTATTTATCATCTTAGCTATACTGATGATTTAATTATCTTTACTAATGCTAGTAAAAGATCTATTAAGTTTATTTGGAAGGTGATTATGCACTTTTAGGAAACTTCTGGTCTGATGTTTAATACAGCTAAATGTTTCTTATATTGTTTCAAACATATTTCTTCAATTAAGAAGAACTGGATTATGAATTTCACTAAATGTACTAAAGGGGATCTTCCTTTGGTATATTTAGGGTCTTGATAAGGGCAATAAAAGGAATCACCTTCTCTTGGGTCTAATCAATATGATTAAAAATAGAATTATATCCTGGGAAAATAAGTTTCTTTCCTTTGGGAGTAGAGTTACCTTACTAAAAAGTATTCTTACTTCTCCAGCTCTCTATTCAAAGTAAATTATGAAAATTCCTATTGGAATTTATAATAGATTGGAATTGTTGTTTAAAAATTCCTTTGGGATGGCAAATATTATCATAGCCTTCATTGGAAAAAAGGGAAAAGTTATGTAAACCTCTGGATAAAGAAGATATGGGTTTCAGAAGCATTCAAGACACTTTGAAGGTTAATTTTATGAAACTTTTGTATAAATTTTGTATGGGCAATTTTATTTGGGCTACTCAATTGAAGGCTAAATATTGCAATAACGCTCACCCTTTTTCAGTTTCTGCTTCCAAGTATGATTCTATTAATTGGAGGGAAATGTTGAAAGTTGCCAGAAACAGTGGGGATTACATTTGTTAGGATATTGGTAAAGGTAAATGCGTTTTTTGGTATGATGATTGGTTGGGTAATTGTGCTATAGCTAATTTTTATGGAGGTCCTCAGGAGGTTCTGTTGATGAATTTTGGCATGAGGAGATGTGAAATATGGATAGTTTGTTGTATTTTGTTCATAACGCCGATGCTAATTTTATTGCAAACATTCCTATTAATAAGGAGATAGATGATGTGCCTAGAGTAAAAGGTGAATTGGGTGATTCTATTTCTAAATGTTTTGTAGCCTCTTTTCAAAATTTTCAAGATACTGATTTGAGTTGGGCTTGGAATAAATGGGCGAAGCCTTCTCAATCCTTTTTTGTTTGGAGAATCTAACATGCTATTATACCTACTGTTGTTATTCTTAAACTTAAGAGTTTTGAGGATTCCTTGAGGTTGGTTACTTTATAGGATGCAGGAGAAATCAATAGATCATATTTTTGTGTTGGAAACAGGTTTATCGTACCTTTGGTAAGAATGATAATGATTTCCTTTTTGATTCATTTCAGAAGGTCCTTGAAAATTGGAAGAGGCAGGGACATGTTTTCTTATCTAATATTCCTATTATTGTTGTTTGGTTTATTTGGCTATCCAGTAATAATGTGAAGCATGCAAATTTGGTTCCTAGTATATTGACTACTTTTCTAATGATAGTTAACTTCTGCTATAAAAGTTTAAAGCTTCATAATTATAATAAGTTGTCGGGTAAAGGTTATTTGATATTTTANAGCAAACCTCTGCAGGGTCTCAGAATCCAGAGACATAACGTAAGTCCTCAGCCGGCAAGGCTTAATCCTATCGGCGAATCCACCAGGACTGAAACTTGCTGAGAGCTCCTCAGGGCTTGAAACCGATTCGGCCTCCATTAATGCTTCCTTGGCGCATCCCTTGGCTGATTCTCTCTCTTCTTCTGATCCCCAAGGAAGAGTTTTCATGGACTTATCGAGCTGAAAGCGCTGGTCCATTCTTTTGAGGAAGTAGCCATAGAGTATCGAGGCTGCATAAACTTGCCCAACTCGGAGCTTGTTAATCGAGGCAATGGAGCTTGAATCTTCCAATCGATTTCCCAGTATGACAGATAAGTGATTTTTTACCATCTCAAAGGCCTCAGGAGAATGCAGAGACTGGAACTTGTCTTCCAATGACGGCCAGTGAGCAACCTCATTGGGCTCCTTTGATGATTTGGGCATTGATGAAACCAAGGAAACATCTGAATCAACAAATTTCTGTACAACCAAAGCATATAGAATTTCCCCCAAGGCGTTCTTCCTCTCCTTCGCCTTCACCTCAGCGATCCTCCTAACAATTTAGTTGAATCTTTATAATCTTAATTTCATGCAAATAAACTCAGCAAGTAGAAGCAAAACCATGAATATGAATTGAATTTTTACCTATACAAGATAAGCTCGGTGCCACTAGAGTTGGATTCCTCCTGGCTCTTCTCAGCCTCGAGTTCTGTAAGCAGCTGTTCGAGCTGCTGATCAACAGCAGCTGGTACAAGATTGGGATGGCTGACGAGGATCTGTGATAGAAATTGCCCCACAGGGGACTCCAATTGCAAGGGAGCGAGCTCAGAAGAAGATTCCAAAGGTCGAGAAGAAGAATTTGACGATGCTCTGACCTCTCTTCTCAATTTCCCGTTCGTTAGAATCGTAATCCTCTCCCTTTGCTTGTTTTGCGATATCAAACAGAAACGCTGCAAAATCCACGGGGGGGCAAAAAAAAAGAAAGAACATCAAATCTCAATTTCGACTAATTAAGTACGAATCGAAAAACCTACCTTCACAAATCCATCGGAACAAAGAGATTTGGAATCGAAAGAGGAGCGGGCTGCGAGAAAGCAAGACCGAGGGACAAAATCGGTCGCTTTGGAAAAGTGAATAGATTGATAGCAGACGGCTGCCTCCATGGATTGAAGTTGAAGCACTGAGCTTCTGCAGAATCGGCTATAGAAGGAAAGAAGAACAAGAACTCTGGAATTAAAACCCTAGCTGTAGAATCTCGAAGAAGGAAGATTAATGGTCTCAGATGGCTCAAGCCTGCACCACGCAGCGCAGTGTGAAGTGTGAGGCTTAAATTGCACGCCGGTGGCATTTTCCAAAATTTCTAAAAAATAAATTATCATAAATAATAAAGAAATTTACATACATGCCATGCAATTATTATGTATTTATATTTGTAGCACACATAATTTGATATTTACACTTATAACACTTAAAAAGATTTATTTCTGATAAAATTTTTGATATGACGTTAAATATTTGAATAGTATGTATGTGAATATGGATGTTTAGGTGTTAGATATGTAAATACATAAATATTATATGGTATGTATGTAAATGCCACATAATAATTAGTTATATATATGTCATCTATTTAATACTTTGAGTTTTAAATATACATTTTTTTTATTTTAATTATTTGTCATATAAATATACTTTTGATTAAATTTAAAAATAAAACAATTTGAACAATTTCTTATGAGTAAACAAAGATGCATACGTGAATGATAAATATGAATAATAAATAAATAATTTTATTTTGATCATGTAATGAGATTTGAACATGTATTGATCTCCAAAATGCTTCTAAAATCGTGGTAAACGGATTACAACCACTGTTATATAATATCATCAGTTCTAACCAATCTGCCTTTGTGAAAGACAGAAATATTTGCAATAATGCTCTGACTGCGCAAGACCTTTTATATGATCTTGATAAAAAAGGGTAGAGGAGATAATGTGATTTTCAAAATGGACATAAAAAAGGCTTATGACACTATAATATGGGATTTCCTTACTGATGTGTTACATGCTATTGGTTTCAATGAGGAATTTTGTAGTCATTAACAAAATTTTAGAGAATAATTTGATTAATGGAGATAATTATGGCTTTTTTTAGACATCCAGAGGCATGAAACAGGGTGATCCATTATCTCCTATTTTGTTTGGCATGGATTTTAATTACATTTCTAGAAGCTTAAATGTTATGTTTATTAGGCATCCAAGTATGAAACAGGGTGATCCATTATCTCCTATTTTGTTTGACATGGCTTTTAGTTACATTTCTAGAAGCTTAAATGTTATGTTTATTAGGCATCCAAGTATGAATTATTTACATATAGATATGATTGGTATTTATCATCTTAGTTATACTGATGATTTGATTATCTTTACTAATGCTAGTTAAAGATCTATTAAGTTTATTTGGAAGGTGATTATGCACTTTTAGGAAACTTTTGGTCTGATGTTTATTCCAGTTAAATGCTTCTTATGTTGTTTCAAACATATTTCTTCAATTAAGAAGAAATGGATTACAAATTTCACTAAATGTACTGAAGGGGATCTTCCTTTGGTACATCTAGGGTCTCGATAAGGGCAATAAAAGGCATCACCTTCTCTTGGGTCTGATCAATATGGTTAAAAATAGAATTTTATTCTAGGAAAATAAGTTTCTTTCCTTTGGGAGTAGAGTTATTTTACTAAAAGGTATTCTTACTTCTCCATTTCTCTATTCAAAGTAAATTATGAAAATTCCTACTGGCATTTATAAGAGATTGGAATTATTGTTTAAAAATTTCTTTGGGATGGAAAATATTATAATAGCCTTCATTGGAAAAAATGGGAAAAGTTGTGTAAACCTTTGGATAAAGAAGATATGGGTTTCAGAAGCATTCAAGACACTTTGAAGGTTAATTTTATGAAACTTTTGTATAAATTTTGGATGAGCAATTTCATTTGGGCTACTCAATTGAAGGCTAAATATTGCAATAATGCTCACCCTTTTTCAGTTTCTGCTTCTAAGTATGATTCTATTACTTGGAGGGAAATGTTGGAAGTTGCCAAAAACAGTGAGGATTGCATTTGCTAGGATATTTGTAAAGGTAAATGCTCTTTTTGGTATGATGATTGGTTGGGTAATTGTGCTTTAGCTAATTTTTATGGAGGTCCTCAGGAGGTGAATGTTTTTGTTGATGATTTTTGGCATGAGGAGATGTGGAATATGGATAGTTTGTTGTAGTTTGTTCATAATGCCAATGCTAATTTTATTGCAAACATTCCTATTAATAAGGAGATGGATGATGTGCCTAGAGTAAAAGGTAAATTGGGTGATTCTATTTCTAAATGTTTTGTAGCCTCTTTTCGGAATTTTCAGGGTACTGATTTGAGTTGGGCTTGGAATAAATGGGTGAAGCCTTCTCAGTCCTTTTTTGTTTGGAGAATCAATCATGCTATTATACCTACTGATGTTATTCTTAAACTTAAAAGTTTGAGGATTCCTTCATGTTGTTTACTTTGTAGGATGCAGGAGAAATCAATAGATCATATTTTTGTGTTGGAAACAGGTTTATCATATCTTTGGTATGAATGATAATGATTTCTTTTTTGATTCATTTCAGAAGGTCCTTGAAAATTGGAAGAGGCAGGGACATGCTTTCTTATCTAATATTCCTATTATTGTTGTTTGGTTTATTTGACTATCCAGTAATAATGTGAAGCATGCAAATTTGGTTAATATATTGACTACTTTTCTAATGATAGTTAACTTCTGCTATAAAAGCTTAAAGCTTCATAATTATAATAAGTTGTCGGGTAAATGTTATTTGATATTTTTGTGAAATTCTGTTTATCAGCTCTTGTTTTATCAAGTAATGAGGTTAAGTTGGTGAAGTGGTGTAAGCCTACTATTCTTTTTATTAAAATAAAAGTTAATGGTAGTAGAAAATTTGATTTGGATGGAGTTGGTGGTGTTTGCAGGGATTGTTTTGGTGCTGTAGATTGTTGGTTTGCGGCTTCTTCTATAATGGTTTCTCCTTTATATGCCGAAGCAGATGCGATGGTTTTTGGTTTGTTATTGGATAAGCATTTTGGTGAGAAATTTGTGCATTTAGAACTGGAATCTTTAGTTTTGCAGAATTGTTGCAAGAAAAAGATGGCTACACATTAGAGTATTCAATTGCAGATGAGAAGAATTTTTGACTTGTCTGAGTATATGTTGTTATTTGGTCCTACATTAAAAGAGATGGTAATAAAGCTACTGATTGGGCTTCTCGTTTGGGATCCAAATTGAATTCTATATGTATTTCGAAATGTTTACCTAGATATTTGTATTTGCTGGCAGCATAGTTTTTAGTTTAGTTTGTCTTTTGTTTTTTGGGTTTGTTGGAGGGGTGAGTTAAAGGTTTTATTTTTTTGCACGAGTTGTAGGTGGGGTGTAGTGGAGGAAAAAATATTACATCAGTACTACACACCTAGAGTAGCATGCGTAGCCAATAAAATAACGCCACGACACCCTGCGCGACAGAGAGAAAAAAAACGGCGCAGTAACACGGGGAATATTCCCTTTCGTGTTATTCATGTGTTATTGTGTATTATTCATGTGTTATTGTGTTCTATGAATATTCTTGGTGTTATAATAACACAATAACACATCAATAACCCATGAATAACACACAACAACACATGAATAACACAGGGAGGAGTATTCCTCGTGTTACTGCGCCGTTTTTTTCTCCTATCGCGCGTGGCGTGATTTTATTGGCTGCGCACGTTATTTCTAAGTGCGTAGTACTGATGTAATATTTTTTCGTAGTGGAGACCTCTTGCCTATTTTTTGGGCTTTGTAGAAAACAAAAAAGTACCTTAAGAATTTAACCCTTTTTAAAGCGAAAAGTAAANTGTATTTGCTGGCAGCATAGTTTTTAGTTTAGTTTGTCTTTTGTTTTTTGGGTTTGTTGGAGGGGTGAGTTATAGTTTTTTTTTTTTTTGTTTTTTTTGTTTGTGGAAGACCTTTAGGTTTTATTTTTTTGCATGAGCTGTAGGTGGGGTGTAGTGGAAACCTCTTGCCTATTTTTTGGTCTTTGTAGAAAACAAAAAAGTACCTTAAGAATTTAACCCTTTTTAAAGCGAAAAGTAACTATTACAAGGAACCATAGTAGAATAGAGAAAAATAGAATTAGTGTTAAATTGCTATTAAGATTGAGATAATTAAAAATTAATCAGTCAATTTCTTACCATAGTTGAATTGTGCAATTTTACTGTAATATTTATATCTTTATAACTAGAAAACTATTTATTTTATATAAATGAAATGCCATAATTTTATAAGTTCTCTATCATATACATGTGAGAAAAATAAAATACCAAAAACTTTGAATCTTGAAATTAGTATGTTAAATGCTAAGTATTTTGATGTAAATTTAGTATTAAGAAACTAATAAACATAAATTCATTTTAATTACAGCAGTAAAATCTAATATGAAAGATTTACATACATACCACTCAACTCTTCTGTATTTGCATGTCGAGCATGTCACTCAATTCTTCTGCATTTACATATCTACCACCTAAAATTTAATTTTTACATGCATGCATCATACGTTCCCTGTGCATGAAAAAATGTATTTCTTTTTTAAAAGTTGAAGCTATGCATGAAAAGATGTATTTTTTATGTGATATAAATGTAAAAAGCCACGNTGCTATTAAGATTGAGATAATTAAAAATTAATCAGTCAATTTCTTACCATAGTTGAATTGTGCAATTTTACTAAAATATTTATATCTTTATAACTAGAAAACTATTTATTTTATATAAATGAATGCAAGAATTTTATAACTTGTCTATCATATACATGTGAGAAAAATAAAATACTAAAAACTTTGAATCATGAAATTAGTATATTAAATGCTAAGTATTTTGATGTAAATTTAGTATTAAGAAACTAATAAACATAAATTCATATTAACTACATCAGTAAAATCTAATATATTTAAATATGTTAAATTTAAGAAAGATTGACATACATACCACTCAACTCTTCTGTATTTGCATGTCGAACATCTCACTCAATTCTTTTGCATTTACATATCTATCACCTAAAATTTAATTTTTACATGCATGCATGATACCTCCCCTGTGCATGAAAAAATGTATTTCTTTTTTAAAAGTTGAAGCTATGCATGAAAAGATGTATTCTTTATGTGATATAAATGTAAAAAGTCATGAAAAGATGTGTTTGTTTATGTGATATGAAGAATTTAGGTGATATAAATGTAAAAAGTCATGTTTAGGTGTCAGATATGTAAACACATTAGATCTAATGATATGTATGTAAATGTACAAGAAAGTAAATGAAACGATGAAAATAACAAGTATTATTAAGATAATAGTTTATATTATTGTAAACAATAATCCTCCATCTAGAAAACTAGTTGATGTTTCAGCTCCTCCATCTAAACCTCACAGCCTGGTTTCGTGTCAGATATGTAATAAATCCAGACACCTCAAATCCCATTGTTGGCACCGCTTGAATATTAACTATCAACTCAAGACTTTCTCTCATCCTCCACCAACCAACGCTCATGCTGCCTATATTACTTCCTCTTCACCATCCAGTCAGTCTGATTGGTACTACCTTGATAACAGGGCGACCTCCCACCTCACATGCAATTGCAGTCAGGTTAATCAACCCGAGCCTTACCATGATAATGAGACAGTTATGGTTGGTAATGGTCACACCATCTTAATCAAACATTCAAACACTCGCGTTTTACTGACTCCAAAACATAAGCTCTCTCTTTCCAAGCAACTCCATACCCCCTCACATCTCCCATAATTTGATCTCTACCACTCAGTTAGCACTAAATAATAACTACATGATCATTTCTTATGCTAATGGCTATCAAATCAAGGAAAGCATGACTCAGCAGCTTCTTTAGGGTCCTTGCAGTGAAGACCTATATTGCATTCCCAATAACTCTCATGCTTTAGTTTCAGTGGCACCTTCTTCCAACCAGTGGCATTGGCGACTCAGACATGCACATCAACAAGTTATTCAACTCATTACTCAACAGCAACCACATCTACATATTTTTTTCTCGTTTTTCTTAAAGAAATTCTTGTACTACAACTAGATATCATCATTTTTTATTATCTAATTCTACTAGCACGCAATGTACTCCTTTAGTTTTAATTAACACTGACGTTTAGGGACCTTCCCCCATCGTTTCAGCTCAAGGTTCCAAATAATATGTGCATTTCTTAGATGATTTTTCTCAGTATATTTGGTTTTATCCTTTGTTTACCAAATTTGAGGTTCTTCATCATTTTATCAATTTCAAACAAGTATTTGAACTTCACTTCAATCAAAGATCAAGGTTATACGAACAGATAATGCCGCATAATATACTAGACATAACTTCAAAAGCATCCTCAATAAGTATGGTACTATTCAACAATTGAGTTGTTCTTACACATCACAACAAAACAAGATTGCCGAACGAAAGCATCATCATAGTTTGGAAACCACTCGGGCATTAATGACAGACTCCAATGTTTCTTCCTCACTTTGGGTCAACATTGCTCACACAACCATCTACTTGATTAGCCAACTACCATGAAAAGTTATAAGAAATCTTTCCCCCTATCAGCTTATTTATGGTACTGTTCTACACTACAATCATCTAAAATCATTTGTATGTCAATGTTTTCCTTGGCTGCCACCTATTCATAGAATTAAAGTACAACCAAGATCCTTATCTTGTGCCTTTCTAGGCCATCCATCCAATACAAAAGGATATAAGTGTTTCAATCATACTACCAGTACTATGATCATCGTTAGACATGCCATTTTTAACGAATCTATCTTTCCCTACAAAACCGTGTGTCAAACAACTAGCATACCTCCACCATTCCACATCAATTCATCTGTTCTTCTCATACCAACCTCTGTTATGCAATCAAACCTACCCATTGCTACTTCTATCCCGTCTCCCCCAATGCTATTACCCAAAAAACTCCCTCTTCAGTTCCTCTTGCCAAAAACACATTCTCAAGTGATTCTTCTCGTTGCATTAATCCCAACAACAATCATTCATTTATCAAACCACCCCGCAAAACATTCAATGGCCACTCATTCTTGGACATGTTCTATCCCTAAGAAAGTGATTCTTGATCTATTGCATGATAAATCACTCCAGCAAGAACCAAGCAATTACAAGCAGATTGTTAAATATATACATTGGAAGCAAGCTATGGATGAATAATTTCATGCCTTACAAAAACAACACATCTGGTAGCTTATTCCCACTCCAATTGATCAACTCGTACTTGGAATTATGTGGACATATAAAATTAAATGTAATACCATGGTTTTGTTTCTCGCTACAAAGCTAGCTTAGTGGCTTTAGGATAACAATGGGACTATTGCCTTAACTACATTGATATTTTCAGTCCCGTAGCAAAAAGTCCTACTATACAGATTTTACTTATCATCACACTTCATTATAAATGGTAAGTCTTCCAAATGAATGTATCCAATGCTTTCTTACATGGTCAAGTTCAGGAAACTGTCTATATGCATCAACCACTTGGTTATCATGATTCCATCTAGCCATTTCAAGTATATCTTCTACAAAAGTCTATCTACGGTCTCAAACAAACTCCTAGATAATGAAATACTACGTTTTCCACTCACTTAAGTTTGGGTTCATCACAAGTGTGGCTGACTCTTCTTCTTACAACCATTACCATAATTTTCACTACTTTACCTTTTACTCTATGTAGATAATAATCTTCTAACTGGTAATGATATTGGCATGATCAAGGAACTACAACACGAACTACAACATCATTTCTCTATGAAATTTCTACGTTTAGTGACTATTTTTCTAGGGATCAGCATTACAAACACACCATATGGTCATCATCTCAATCACACTAGTTGTGTATATGAAATACTTCATCGCGCTGGAATGACTAATTGTAAACTAGTCTCCACTTTGCAAACCATTTCCACCATGTGCATCGTTGATTCTTCTGCGCCCTTTCCCACTCCTTTATATCGATATCTACTCAACTTTTTGCAGTACCTTACCTTGATTGGAGCAAATATTATTGTTGCAGTCAATTCCCTCTCCAAGAATCTTCAACGCCCGCTTCAGTCACATTTGCAACATCTGAAACATCTCTTAAGATATCTTCACAGAACCGCCGACTTTGGCTTACCATTCTAATCATGTTACCTTAATCTTCACATCTATGTCGATGCAAGCTTGGCCAATGACGTGAATGATAGAAGATCTATCACCATTTATTGCATCTTCATAGGTCCTAACATTCTTTCACCAAATGTGAAAAAATAGCTAACAGTGGCTAGATCCTCAACTGAAGTTGAATACCGTGCTATAGCTTCAACTGTGACAGAGGTTATATGGCTAAAGAGATTTCTCGAGGATTTTTAAATTTCCAACCCTCAACTTACCACAATTTATTGTGATGACTTGTCCGCTATGGCCATCGCTCAAAACCCCATCTCCTATGCTCGAACAAAGCATATTAAAATAGACTATCATTTTATTAGAAATCACATCCAGTATAATGATATTACATTACAGTGTCTGTTTTTTGATGATCAACTAGCGGATATACTTACTAATGCTCTTCCAACTCCAAGATTCTGCACACTCAGAAACAAACTAATAATATCTCATGAGCTTGAATGAAAACTTATGTATATACGGGTCATTAGTATGTTAGTTTAATATTATATTTAACTAGTAATATTCCTATTTATATATATGTAGGCTTCCTATAAATACTCTCCAGCGCACCTGTATCCCTTCTCACATCTCTTCTTTCCCTTTCTCACAAGAATAACATATAATTGCATAAATAAAGTTTACAACAAAGAAAAATTAAAACAATAATATTAAATGGTACAATTTTAGGCATGAAGAACTATGAATAGTGAAATGAAGGTATGCAAGTTGAGAAAGAAGAAAATAGGATTGTATGTTGCCATCAACTTTTTCATGATCCTATAAATTGTTATATTTTAATTAAATAATCTTAAAAAATAAAATTCATCAAGCACATAACATTGAGATTCTTAGCTTGATGATTGTGTGTTTTGTAAGGTGTACCTACTAATAATTAGCATACAAATTCAATCATTATCCTTTCTTCAACAACTAAATATTGAAGATTTAATCTTCATTTTCAAATTCCACCAAAAAGTATTTATTTAGCAATAATAAATTTAAAAAATTACAATCATAATCTTTAATATCGATATGCCACCAATAAATTTATATGACCAGACACAAATTTTGATACATTTATGATTATAGATTTTTTAAATTCAAATTTAGGTTCAACTAAACTTTTGTTTCAATAAATTTATATGAAGAACCACAAATTTTGATACATTTATGATTATTTTCCTTCCCAGCATGAGAGCTTGGTGCTTATGTGCTCGTTTGGGGTGCTTATGCGCCATTTTTGAGTGCATATGCGCCCCAAGAGTTGGACACATACACGCCCAACCTCTGGCACATATGATCCCAACTCAAATGTTCACAAAACTACTCTACGGTAATTCAGAATTATGGGAGATCACTATGCATTAGCTGGAGAATATGGAACTCTTTTACCTAGTTATTTTTCATTTATGGGAGTAATCCAATAGGTGTAGAGCATGATTTCCATTTTTGGATGAAAATCCACTAGGAGAACGGTGAAGCGACATCAACCCCATGGTTATTGTAGAAGAAGCATGCTGAATAAGCTGACATTGTGAGGAGAACTAGGGTGCGTGACTTCATTTGTGAAGAAGCTAGCAAGCATCAGTTGTGATCTTTGAAGGATAATTGGGAGATTTTGAAGTGATTTCCTTAATTTCCTTCATCTTCCTCTTCATCTTCTCCATTTTCTTTATGTGTTTCTCTCTGTGGATCATTTTCTTAACTAGCGTTCTTGCATTATGAAGGAAAACAAAGGACTGTGTCGGGATTTCATCGATTTCTTGGGGCAATCTCTTTGAGAAAGGATAACTTCTTCATGCTTTAAGGGAAGGAGTGGAGCTAGCATCACCAGAGTGAGGTTTGGTCTTGGAGCAAGTTGAGAAATGCATCTTCAACTATCACATAGGTGAGAAAGTCTCCAAACCTTTAAAATTTTCATTCTTAGAGCCCCCACCCCATAGGTCTAGATGTTAGAGAATTTAGGGTTAAGATTTTGTGCTAGAGGAAAACAATAGGTTAAGAATCCATTTTTGCAGACTACCCCTATGAATCCTAGCAATTCTTCATAACCTTAGCCCTAAATTCAAAAGTTAAGGTTGTACTAATGTCACCATCTGTTTTGATGACTTCATTGGGATGGAAAATTGAAGCCACTAGGCCAAACAAAATGAAGACGTTCCATTGGTTTTTGCTCCCTTAATTGTAGAGAGTCCTCCTGACAAGATACAGTGCATTTATGTAGGGTAAATAGAGGTAGGCATCTTATTGCTTTGCACAATAAGCCACTGGTACACCTCTCCATTATTAACCTTAGCCTTATGTGATTTCACTATGAATATTTAGGCTTTTCTGTCATCTACGATTGGGTGCATTTGCATGTTTGCATATGATTGTTTTTTTTAAATGGTGCATACAAAAATGGTTAATTTCACATGCTTATCTATTTGGCCGCGTGCTTAAGGACGGTGTGACCAGCCGCCCAGTATCATTCAGTTTGATTGGCTATCCCTCATTGGTTGCCTTAATCAGTTGACTAATATTGGTCTAATCGGTTGTCCCACATTGGTCGCCTTAATCTATCAAACTATATTGTTTGCTTTGGCCTCTCTCTTTAATCCTATTTGACCGGACACTTGGTATCATTTGGTCTAATCAGTTATCGCTCATTGAATGCTTCGATCAATCAATCAATATTGATCACTTTTTCCATCTGCTTTATGATGGTTTGACTGATCGCTCAGTATCATTTGGTATAATTGGTTGTGTCTCATTGGATGCCTTCATTGATTGATCAATATGAGTTAGTTCGGTTACCTGCATTAGGCCGGTTCGACCAGCCACCCGGTTCGTTTAGTCCTATCAGTTTTCCCTCATCGGACGTCTTGTATTAGTCGGTTAGGCCTCCAACTTTAGGCCGATTTGATTGACTGCTGGATGTTGTTCAGTGTGTCAGATGTCCCTTGTGGATGCTTTAAGAAATTGACTGATATAAGTCAACCTTGCTGTATACCTTTTTGGTTAGCCCATTTTTGAGTGGTTTTCATGTTGCATTTAACGTGCTCATTACATTTATAACACAACTTGCATGTTTTTTGCATGTGATTACCACTTTTATTGCAATCACAACAAGTCAACAAGTTTTATGTCCATATATATGGACTTGAGTGGTGTTTAGTACACTACTTGAGTGATCGTAGCACGCAAAACCACCATTTGGAGTATAATATGAATGTTAGAAATGAATATTTATATTTTTTCTAACATTCATATCATACTCGATTGTTTAGTGCACTACATACGTGCTTTTAGGTGAATGACCCGACTCTCAATAACACAATTATTTTAGTCCTGAAATATGGCCAAAAAGCTTGACCCAATTAATATTAAGTGGCTAATGTGAAAAATTAAATATTATATAAAGTTGATTAAATTGTTTATTAACTAGGGGAAGTACACAAGTATACGTATCGTTTTAAGTAATATAAGGCTTTAATAGAGTTCTAAGCATTGTTCTCACAGAGATAAGCAAAACTCTTATAGGATGACTTTAGTAAAATCCTCTTTAAACTGCAGTTAACTTATATAAGATATGATAAAAAGTTTTTGTGTATTAACTAATCCCATAGAATTTAAAAGGAATGCTATGTGTGCTAAGAAAATGCAAAATATAAATGCGAGACAATCTAAAAAGGCTAAAATGTAAACTTATCATAAAGAAATTCTAAACTGACAATGTATAAAAGAGTTCAAATTTGTATTAAACATCCTTCTCCTTGCAATTAGTTTATAATCAATGTATGAAACTAATAATTTTAAATAGAATTAATGTCTTGTGCCAAATAGGAGCATACCTATTTTTTACCATCTCTCAAGTGTATAAAGAACTTTGGCTAATCTAGAGTTAAGTCTCTTAACCTTGGTGAGGCTGGGAAGATACTAGCTGTCCCTCTTGAGTTCCCATTTACCTCTCACTTGAAAGCTAACATCTTGCTTTAGGTTTCAAAAATTTAGATTAAATTGGGAATTTCAGTTTATCACTCTAAAATCTCTAATTTATGACCATCAAGACTTATTTTCCTATTTATTTGCACTTAACTCCATGGACTACATTCTCATCCATGATACTAAATGTGACTCGTCCTATGTTGAGGAAAGTATAACCTTTTCAGGTCATTATGTTTCACAATAGATTTTAACAAATCAATTGGTCAGATCGATAAATAAATTAAGCATAGAGTTTAAATCATCACAATTTATGGAATTAAAAGTAATTCCACTAAACTTCATTCCCACACATAATTATTCCTCATTGTAGAGAGAAAGGAAAATGTAACTACTCAGATCTCATGGAGAAGAAACAACAACACATGAATTTATAGATAAATTTATGTTTATAAAACAATACTAAGTAAAAATAAACAAAATACATAAGTTATCGCAAACTCTTTCCCAAGCAATCCTTCTAGCTCCTTTGAATCACTCACTCTCCTTATAATTCCACTCCAATCTCACTTAGAACTATAATGAAGATGATATCTCTCACTTCTCCTCTTCTCCTTTAAATCTAAGCAAGCCACCAAGACTTTCTCATCTCTCTAAGAAGAGTCTGTTCTCTTTAAGAAGACTCCTCTCCTCTATAAAATGACTACGTTTTGACTCTCCAAAAGTCTCTTTATATAGAGCTCTCAAAATCACCAGGAGTTACTTCAAGTACCCTTTCAAAGTTCGCTCACATTCATTGAAGTCAAGTCAACATTGGCCTTTTTTGCTTCCTTTGACTCCAACTTACTGTATTTTGGTTATATTTGCTCCACTTGCCCCATTTAGTGTACCATTCAAGAACATCAAAAATACCTTTCATTAAAGTGCAATATTATTAAAAATAGGCATTTAATATGCAAATAAAAGTATCATATTTTGGGCATGTCAAAATCCCCCAAGTTTGATTTTTACTTGTCCTCATGTAACTTATTTCTTTTGAAGAATTAAATATGTTAACATGTGGTAGTGAGTTTCATTAAAGACTTTTATAGTTTTGTCCTATAAATGTGGTAGGTATGACTTTGAAAAAATTCTATTAATTTTGGCTAAAGTTAAGGCATAAGAATATCTTGTAATCAATACCATGAAATTTGATTTTCTATTCATTTCAAACATTAATTGTAGTTTGAAAAACATAGAGATATCAGAAAATAATAGATAAAATTTGAGAGAACTCTACTAGTAAGGGTAGAACAATGCTTTAGGAAATAAAAGCTCAGAACTGTAATAAAGCCTCTTTCCTTAAGATGATTTAAGTGAAGCCAATTTTTAATTAGGCATTCCCTCAAGCTTCTCCTCACTTTCACATATACTTTTTCTTTTTTCTTTTTTCTTTTATTTTTCTTTTCTTTTTTCTTTTTTACTTTTAGGATCATTTTTAATCCTTTCTTTTCTTTTCTCAGTGAGGATTACTTTATCTGGATCAGCCTTTAATGATTTTGAACTTCAATATCCTCCTCCTAAAGTTAAAAACTTATCACATTTCCTTACCTTAATCATATGTGTTAGTTTTCATAAATGATTTTTCATAGTGTATCAATTCTTTAAAGTACAAATCTAAGATATACAATATTTTAAAAAGACAATCTCTTTCCTATTTAAATAGCAAAATCAGATCCCTATTCTCTTTTACTTATATCATAATTCTTAGATTTAACCTTTATCACAAAAAAAATTACTTAAGTCAGCCACAACATTTAGAGAATAAAAGTAATTATAGTTCGTTAAAAATAACACCACATGCCCCATATTATTTTAAAAAGATATTTTCTTTGAATATAGTTTCCTACAGACAAATAAAATTAGGTTTTTTTCAAAAGTTTTTCTCCCTCCGCTAAACTTTATTTTTTTTCCTGGTTAAGACATTTAGTACAAAAAATATAGAAGTAGCAAAAAATTTTAAGATAATGATTTTCTAAAAAGGTTTTAACATGAAAGTATGCAAGTATTAAAAACAGGTATACAACATCAGTAGAGCTTAATTAACATGTATATAACAGAATGAAATTGCTAAGTAAGAAGTTCTCTAAACATAACAAGCATACACAACAAAAGTAGTGCAGTAAAACAAATATTAGTGCAGTAACAACAAACAACAAGCATTATAAGCAAACAAGCAGTGATAAATCAAAACAAATCCATAATAACATTTCTACACCAAAGAGTTTAGAGAATCTAACAATTATAATAAATACCTCTAATGAAACATAACACACAACGTTCATCTACTCCTCACCATCATCCTCATCTATCTCATCATCAGTCTCCTCATCCTCATCCATATGGCTCTATGGTTCAAAATTAAAAAATGGAGGATTAGATGGAAACTGAGCATCATGATCTGCTTAAAAAAAATCTCATCAGCTATGTATTGAAACTCATATCATAATCATGTTTGAGTTTTAAATATCCTTGAACATGATCAACCTTATCATCGATATCAATCACTTTAACTTGTAGATATGCAATGTCATGCACCAATGCCTGATAATCACTGTGAAGATCATCCAGAGTGGATGAAGGTTGAGTAGCAATACCTGAGGTAGATGGTCTAGAAGTGGAGATAGAACGAATATCTGAACTTCCACCCCTAGATCTCAATCCAACATGTAGCTCATATACATGTACATCGACCCTTCTAATGGGTTTAAGAGGTTGTAATAGTTCTTCCCAATTCTAATATTCTACTCTTGATTGCTTACAAAAAGTAAAAATCAGGGCAGGGTAATCTAAACCTCCAGTAGTTTAAACTCTTGAAGAAATAAGGATATTCTGATAAATTAGAGATCCAATATCCATAGTTTTCATTTGTTGAATGAAAAAGTTTAAGGATGCTCTCTGATACACCTAAAGTATATAGTGTTTTTAGACACATTTTTATACCTATTTTTGAGATATTGCACTTTAATGGAAGTTATTTGTGTGTTTTTCTTTCAGGTACAAGTAAAAATGTGAAAAATGCTAAAAAGAGTGAAAAAGGATCAAATTTGGAGCAAAAAAGTGAAAATGGTGCAAAAGTGTTTTGGCGCCTAAGCACTGTGAAATAGAGAAAGCCGCACCTAAGCGCTAGAGGCCCTGCGCTTACACGTTAGAGGTAAGTATGTGACAGTTTACTTCATTTTGCCATATTTTGAAGGGACATTTGAGGCATCTATTGGCTAAAGAGGGTGGTTATGTCCACTAGAAATAAAAATATGGTTAGAAGACTTATGAAAGGAGGCATCCTTTGGAGAATACATAGAGTTGGGATACTTTTTGAAGAGTTATCAAGGCACCTCTTAGACATTTATAAAAGAAGAAAGTTGATACTTTTTGAATTGTGCTTGAAAGTTCTGAGAAGTGCTGGATAGGGTGAGTTTTGAGAGATAGATTTTGAGAGATTTTCAGGCACCACAAATTTACTTTATCCTTTTTATTTTTAGTTTTATTGTTAGGGTCAAGAGTGTTGTAAAAGAGAAGGGATTCAAAAGAACTTCAAGAGTTTGGTGGAGGATTTGAGATAATTTTTTATCTTTTGTTTTGAACTACTTTTGGTTTTAATCGAGACTTCTTGTTGGTTTGACAACAATTTCTACTTTTAAACTACAATGTGGCTTTATTTTCTCCATGAATTCTTAGTAGTTTTCTTTATGTTTCTCCTTAACATGATAACTAATTATTTTCTCCATAGATTCTGAGTAGTTTTCTTTATCTTTCTTTTTAAAATGATAAGTAATTGTTTTCTCCATGGATTCTGAGTAGTTTTCTTTATCTTTCTTCTTAAAATGATAAGTAATTAGTTTCTCCATGGATTCTGAGTAGTTTTCTTTATCTTTCTTCTTAAAATGATAAGTAATAAAGTTGTTTTGTTTTCTCCATGGACTTTGAGTAGTTTTCTTTATCTTTCTTCTTAAAATGATAAGTAATTAAGTTTTGTGGAAGTTGTGGAGAGTATTGATCTTTAATGTTGGAAGAAGTTGTGATGATTTAAATCCATGTACTTCATTTACTTCTTGATTTGACCTATCCATATATTAAAATTTATTGTGAGAACATGTAAGAACAGGGCTGGTATTGTCTCAATCAATAATTGAAAAGAATCACATGAGGTTGTATGAATGAGAATGTAATTCATATGATTGAGTGCAAATAAATATAATAAACTTTGAAGGGTGTAGAGTTAGAGGACTTTAATGTGACAGGTTAAAGCCCCCAACTTAGTTTATTATTTTAGGTTCTGATATGAGATGTTAGCCCCCAAGTGGAGGACATCGAGTGAAATCTAGAGTGAGAGCTGGTATCTTCCCTGCTTAGCTGGTCTTTAAAACTATTCAAACTTTAAATTAACCAATGTTCTTTATAGCATCTCTAGTAAGGGTAAAAAATATTATTGATCCTATTTGACACACCACAATTTGCATACTTCCACAACATTAATCCTATACTTATTACTGATTCATGATAAGGAGAAAGATTTTTTCTTATAAAGTGCTTTTCTTTTACATAAACTCAAGTTATCTTTAGAAGTTTTATTGTTTTATCAAAATATCAAAAATAACAATAATAATTAAATTTTACGTATTGAGAAAATATTTATAGTTTAAGTAATTGCCTTTTTAAAATAAAAAATTTGTGCATATAACGTATTTTCCCTGTGGGTTCGATATTCATGTCTTAATAAAAAAATCCTATATTACTTAATAACGATACGTATACTTGTGTAATATCCAAATATATATATATATATATATA
>JXCR01148743.1:785587-826194 GCA_002079205.1 Phalaenopsis hybrid cultivar | reverse complement strand
TATATATATATATAAATTAAAAAGTCAAATTTTTATTTTCTCCATGATCAAGTCTTTGGTTCTGTTACAAAGTAAGATTACATAAGTAAAAAAGAACATTAAAGTCATTGTTATATTGTTGAATATAAACAGTCGAGATCACTCTCTCCTTAGTAACCTCAATAAGATAATTGACAAGAAGAAGTAGTGCAGAAATGAAATGTGCCATAACTTGGAGGGTGCATTCAACATTGAGGTAGAGAAGTTTACCTTATGGTCATTCTTAACTTTTCAAACTCCCCTTCTATCAGCCAAAAATGAAATCACCTCATCCAACTGCAACTTAGTATGCTCAAATGAAGAGTAATCGCAGTCTGGAATTTTTGGCAACTAGTAAGAAACATTGATGTGCTCATGAGTAAACTTCATACTTCTTCCTCAAACATATACCTTGTGATCAGAGGCTTCTCAAAGGTTGGCATAAAATTCTCGGACAATAGAGATAACCGCTACAACGGTGAAGTAAGAAAAGATTTCCCAATGTCAGGTTATAATCAAACTTTCAACAAGTCCTCTATGATTTAAGAAAGCTCTATCTTGAATCAACTTTTTAGAAGTGAGAAGTTGATTGTATATGCACTGAGCTTTCATATTAACGAATTTCTTTGAATCAAACACTTCTTTTTTCTTTCCCCCTCTTAGTTTCAGGAGCCGTAATCTATAAGAATTCAAGAAAAAATCCACATAAATTCTAAATAATATTCTTAAGATCCCAACAATATTTTTATAAGATAAGAATCCTTCAACAATGTATATTTCACTCATTTCTTCCATAAATCCAAAATTTTGGAACTTGATGAATGTGAGATGAATTGTTGGTGAAAATAAAAGAATTTTGCATTAAAGTGTTGTTCTTACCTTAAGGAGATCAAATCCAAAGTTTCCAAGCCAAGAGATTGCCTAGAAAACCAAGATTGGAGAAGCCCTAGGAAAGTACCACACTCAAATTTGCAAAAACTAGGAGGAAAAAAGATGATGGTTTGGGTGAAAATTAGGTTTTTAAGGCTGAATCGTCAGTTCAACTGAACCAGCGTTTTGCGCCAAGTTCTCAGGTTGCTAACGCCTAGGTACCATGTTTTGGCGCCTAGGCTCCAGTGCCTAGATTTTAATTCTTTCACTTTCATAAAATTTTTAACAACGAGCACTGCACACTAAGGCACGACAAAGCCAAATTCAACATTTTTAAACATATCCAACATCTAATCTTCACAAACACCAACAATTATTTATATTCAAATATAAATCCAATCCTTATATAAAAAAACATGATAAATACACTTAAAATATTTAAAACATGACTTCTAAATTTACACACAAACTACTAAGCACACAAACACTCAAAATATTAGAATGCCTACATGCACACATTAAAGATAATACTCTGTGGAATCAAAAGCCTACAAACACACATGAAAGCTACTGTAAAAAATCCACTACATATTATAATCAACCTCACTATCCACTTCCCTAATATCACCAACTGACTGATGCACGTACAAGTTGCAGAAGGGATAATTTCGGAATTCCTCGGAATCATTCCGATCCAACAATTCTTCTTATACATTTGGACTTACGCATCATGAAGTACAACAACATGATCTGACTGTTGTTTCATCTACCAATCCAGATGATCGAACTGATCATTGATGTTAATGATTCTATTATGAATCATTGACATCTCCTACATTATACTCTTGATTTCCTCCAAGATACCAGCCAAACAATCTACACACCGAGGTCATGATGATGTGGAAGAGTTTGAAGAATGATCCCTATAAGAACTTTCTCCTTGTGCCGCATAAAGATCAATGTTGTCACACATCAAGATAGATCGATCCATGGGCTTCTAGGGAAGAAGTACTTTTTCCTGACTTTCATAAGGGACTTGGGCTTGACTAAAAATTAACAAAATAATAGCAAGATATCCAAGCCCAGTCATAGGTCCATTTAGTACAATTCTAAGGATAAATCTATAAATAAGAGCCCTAACATCAATAGATCTTCCAGTCTGAATACAATAATTGAGGATTGCACCTTCTTTCATTACTTCCTTTATATTTGTGGTAGGAAGTGATACGCCTAAAAAATGTTCAATTTTTTCATATGCTTTTAATGCCTATATTTGGTGATTTTCATTGATATTGCACTTTAAAGGAAGGCATTTTGTATATTTTTGGTTTTAGGTACAAGAAATGGAGTTTTGGAGAAAAAGAAGTAAAAAAAGGTGCAATTTGTAGCAAACATGAGCAAGAAAGAAAATTCTGTCATAGCACATTTCAATATGTCTATCTATGCTTAATCCATTTAACACTTCTCACATATTTTTGAATGAAATTACAATTTAAAGGAAGGTTTTTTATGCTTATTTTGTATGTATATCTGTTAGTAACACAACAAAACTGAAACGGGGCAAAATAGAGTTAAATGGAGTCAAACAAAGCAAAATGGTGGAGCTACACAGAGTGGGCACCGACGGTGGCACTGACGACGCCCAAAATGGCACCGACAGGATGCTGGGAAAATTTCTAGAAGATTCAATGTAATTGGATGCGTTTTGGAAGGTTGCTTGAGGCATCTCTTGGGAAATTTGTCCCTACACTATAATAGAGTGCTTTTATGTCAGAAAAAGTGAGTGTGTGAGTAAAAAAATGAGGAGAGTTTTTAGAGATCTTAGAATAGGAGCAGAAATGTAGAATTCTACCTTTTTGGAGAGAATGGTGCGGGGATTTTGAGAGAATCTGCAAGGGGATATTCTAGCAATTCATGGATCAATGGGAGACTTTGTTGGAGAGGTTTTCATCTTTCTTTCAAGGGAAAAAAGCTAAATATTATGCTCTTCATTATCTTATGATTTTGTAAACACTTATCTAGAGAATTTGCTTTGATGAAATGAAGTTTTCTGTTGTGTTTTCTTCGTACTTTGTGATGTGTTTTTCTTACTTTTTCTTCTTATTAGGAAACAGTGGCATACGAGAATTATGCCATTGTTTTCCTATTACTCTTTTGCAATGAGTAGGATTCATGTTTAGGATTTTGGGATGCATGCTAAAAGAAGTTTTAATTATAAATGTGATGGATTTTACTTTCACTTCATTTACATTACAATAAAGGCCAATTGTAGTGTTAGAATTTGTTGTAATTGCATTAAGACCCAAGATGACAGTGTAATTCTCAATAAAGTGGAACCACATTCAAATTTCATGGATGATGAAGTTCATGGGGGTTGAATGCAATATACTTTTATGGGCGTAGAATTGGAGATTTTAGGGTAACAGACTAAAATCCCCAGTTTCTAAAATCTCCAATTTGGTTCTAGTGTTTGGAAACTAAAGTAAGAGTTAGCCTTCAGGCGAAGGGAAGTGGGAGCTCTGGAGTGAGAGTCAGTATCCTCCCAGCCTAACCACAGATTTAGGGACTAAGCCTAGGATTATCCAATGTTCTTTATAGCACTCAGAAGAGGGTAATGAATAGAATTGCGCCTATTTGGCACATATAATATTTAATGCATCTTGTTCATTTACATTATCCAATTCACTACATAAGAATATTAGTTTTTAACATCTCTAAATTCTCCAAACCAATTCATCCAAAATGAGGTTATCTTTAGAATTAACATTTGCATTAAGGAATAGTTTTTATCTTTACATTTAACATTTGCATTTAGGAGTAGTTTGCTAGATAAAACACCATTTTAATCGACATTTTAATCTAAGGCCTGAAAGTAGTATACTAGAACTCTGACTAAGGACCTCTTACCTTTCTTTCCTATGGGATCCATAAATGGGATTTCATCAGAGCCTTGTGTTACTTGAGCGATACGTATACTTGCATTTATATCATTGTCACTATATAGAATATATAAAATTAATCAAAAAAATAAAGTCCACATCAAGTTTTTGGCATCATTGCTGGGGATTAAAATCTTCAAGTAGTGGTGTCAACTTCTTGAAGCATAACATATAAAAAAGTCGCATCAGGAAACAATTTGGCAGAAATGAAAAAGTGCTAAGGAATAGATGTGAACCTAATCTTGCAGCAAGGAAACTAACCTTGGAATCACCTTTTAATTTCCAACATTTTTCACAATCTTTAAGGAATCTGAAGATCTCATTCATATTGTCTTTGGTTAGAGTGAAGTTATCAAATTTGCAAATTGGTACGTCATCCATCATGAACAACTCGTTGATCCTTGAAGGAGTAAGATATACTTACTTACCTTGAACATAGACCAACCCATGATTTAATCCATGAATATTTGAAAAAAATTCCTTTAAGACAGTGATAACAACGACTGCAGTGGTATAGCAAAACACTTCCTATCGCCTCTGAGCAATAATTGTATTTACCTGAACTCCTGGCATGAAAAATCATTTCTCTATAATAAATTTCTTTTTTACCAGAGTTCTATCATGAAGCCTCTGTGCATCCTTGCATATGAACTTCTTTCAATCAAAAACTCCATGAGTTGAACTTGCCAAAGCATCGAAATCCATGAATCTTGAAACGCGATGAAATCTTATGACTTCCCAATACCTTATAATTGATAAAGAAAGAAATAACATGAAGGTTTAAAAGAAAAAACTTGTTAAAAAACTGAAATACTGAAGCATTTGGCTGTTTTGTAACTGTGGCACATAGGCGCTAGTGCACATCTTAACACTGGCTCACCTTAGGTCTAAATACACTCCGTAACCTCCCATAGGTCTTAAATTATAGCATTTTAAGTAGTAAAATAACTTGTGCGACTCTCAAACACAAACTACAATCAAGGAAAAACCTAAAATTAAATCTCAACAAACTAAACTTAATCTAATTTTATAACTATGGATTGCCTCCCACAAATTGCTTAGTGTAACGTCGTCAACTCGACATATCCACTACTTACTTGGGTTGACCCAACATCAAAATTTCATTATATATAGGTCTACTTCCATCAAAGTAAGTTTCAACATATGTCCATTTTGTTTGAAAATTCAATCATTTTTTGGATCCCTGATATCTGCAACACAATTAGGATAGACTTTCACCATAATGAATGGCCCCATCGACCTGGACTTCAGTTTCCCAAGAAATAATTTCAATATAGAATTATACAGTAAAACTTCTTGTCTAGGCTTTAAAAATTTCTTAAAATCTTTTGATGATGCCTTAATTACATATTTTCTATATAAATCTTCACATTTTCATAAGATTCATTTATTATCTCATCAAGCTCATTCAATTGAAATAGTCGTTTCTTACCAGCATCTTTTAAATTATAATTAAAATTTTTGATAGCCCAATATGTTTTATGCTCCAATTCTACTGGTAAGTGGCAAGCCTTCTCAAACATGAGTTTATATGGGAGCATTCCTATAGGAATTTTATATGCCGTCCTATAAGCCCATAATGCCCCATCCAGTCAATTAGACCAATCCACCCTATTAGGATTTATAGTCTTTTCCAAAATTCTCTTAATTTCACAGTTGGATAATTCTACTAAACCATTGGTCTGAGGATTATAAGCAATGACAATGTTTTGTTTAATACCATATGTTCTAACTAATGTTTCAATATTGCTATTTCTAATATGACTTCCCCCATCTATAATTATCACTCTCGGCATCCCAAATCTTCTAAAAATATTTCTCTTTAAAAATTTTGCAATGATTTGAGCATCATAGCGAGGTAAAGCTACTGCTTCTATCCACCTTGAAGCATAGTCCACTACAACTAAAATGTATATATTTTTTAAAGATGGTATAAATGGTCCTATAAAGTCTAAACCCCAAATATAAAAAATTTCAACCTCTAAAGTAAAATTGAGGGGCATTTCCTTTTTTTTAGAAATATTGTCTATCTGCTGACGTCGATCACATGTTTTCATATAAGTATTAACATCTCTAAATATTGCATACCAATAAAATCCAAATTGTAAAATCTTATACACTGTTCTATTGATCCCAAAACATGCCCCAAAATTAGAATCATGACATTTTTGAATAATAAGCTGAGTTTCTTTCATAGATACACATCTTCAAAAAATTTGGTCCTTACATTTTTTATATAAATATAGGTCATTGCAGAAGTAAGATCTTGCTTCATGCCTAAATTTCTTTTATTGTGAGTATGTCAAACCATAAGGTAAAATATTACTAACTATGAATTAACTATGTCGGCATACAACCAAACATACGATTCAGTTACAATATATAATTTTTCATCTAGAAAATGTTCATTGATTTCATTTTTAAGATTAACTGAAATTTCCTGTTCCAACCTAGAGAAATGATCAGCTATTTGATTATCACTTCCTTTCCTATCTACTACTTCAAAATCAAATTCTCGCATCATAAGTACCCATCTGATTAACCTTGGTTTTTCATCCTTCTTCATCATCAGATATTGAATAAAAGAGTGATCTGTATGCATAATACATTTAATTCCAATAAAATAAGCTCTGAATTTATCAAAGGAATATACTTTTGCTAATAACTATTTTTCACTAGTAGCATAATTAATTTAAGCTTCATTAAGAGTTTTATTATCATAGTATATTACATTGAAAATTTTATCATATTTTTTTCCCAAAACTGCCCCAATAACACAATCACTCTCATCACATATCAAGTGAAATGGTTTCTCTCAATCGAGTGAAATAATAATTGGAGCGATGATTAATTTTTCTTTAAACAGTTTGAAGGCATTCAAGCACTCATTAAAATCAGATAAAGAAACCTTTTCTAAAAGTTTGTGTAGAGGCTTAGTTATTTTTGTAAAATCACTAATGTATCGCCTGTAGAAACCAACATGCCCTAAGAAACTCTTAAATCCTCTCACCATAGTAGAAGGAGGTAGTTTAAAAATAACTTGAACTTTTGTCGGATCTACTTCCATACCATTTTCTGAAATTTAATGTCAAATTAGAATTCCTCCTGCAACCAAAAATTGACATTTCTCCCAATTGAGAACTAAATTTATATCTTCATAGAATTTTAGTACTTTTTCTAAATGATTTAAACATGACTCAAATGAAGTACCAAATACTGAAAAGTCATCCATAAAAAACTTCAATTCCTTTCTCAATTAAATCATAGAAAATGAACATTAAACACCTTTAAAAATTTGAGGTGCATTGCATAATCCAAAGGGTCTTCTAAAAGCAAAAGTCCTGTAAGGGCTAATGAATGTAGTCTTTTCTTAATCCTTAGGAGCTATAGAAATTTGGTGATAACTTGTATATCCATCGAAAAAGTAGAAATATCTGTGCTCTGCTAGCTTATCTTTCTTATGACACCCAAAACCAAGGGAACAAAAAGGCAAAAGTTCTTTTGATAAGAAGACATTTGTTAGCTTTAAAGCTTAAGAGCTCTGTAGTGAATTCTTAGTATCGAAGAAGCTAATTGCAGAATTAGGTTACATTAGCCCCATAGGCGCTGTAGAAAGTATGATTGTGGCTCATCATTTGGAGGCTCTATGCTACACTACAGTTGCAGCTGTGATTTTTGTGCTTTGGGAGTTCTACCCTAACCTCCCTGCTGCTTCTGATGATTCAGTTTTCATTAGAGAAAAATAGGTGGAAATCTCCCCATCATGCATTAATGCATTAATTTTTTTGGGAGATATTCCAGGGAGTATCTACTCTAGCTTTGACCCTACTGATACTAAGCTTGATGGGATTATTGATCTCGATTTTGTATATGTAAGGATTTATGAAGTTGACACCACTACAGTGCCAAAAACTTGATCCGTGTACTAAAAGTAAGTTGTGTAAAATATATATAAGTATAGGAAATTATTAATGAGATTATACACAAGTATATGTATCATTATCAAGTAATATTGGACTTTCTATTTAAGCCCAAATATTGATCCCACGGGGAAGGTTTAAATTTGTAATGATAAATTTTACTAGAAAATTCACAGAAAGTCAAACGAAATTACTGTCACTAATTTTGAATGTTGAGATAAAAACTAAATTACTTAACTATTAACAAAACAAAAATGCAAGATTTAAGTAGTAACTACTAATCTACTAACTATGTTTATGTAATGAAGATTTCTTATGTGAAAAAAACATCCTTCCCACTACAATGAGGTTTTGGTGAAAAGAGATGAGATAAATGTTTATAATATGTATTGTGCCAAATAAGAGCAATTTTAATTTTTAGCCATGATACAATGCATAGAAAATTATTGGCTAATCCTAGGTTTAGTCCATAAATCCGTGACTAAGCTAGGAGGATACCAGCTCCCACTCCACAGCTCTCATTTCCCTTCACCTGAAGGCTAACTCTCACTTTAGTTTTTAAACACTAAGACCAAATTGGGTATTTTAGTATGTCACCCTAAAGATTCTCCAATTCTACACCCAAAAAAAATTATTTCCATATTTGCACTTAATTCCATGAACGAATTTCTCCTCCATGAAATTAAATGTGATCCTCACTCTATTGTAGAACTCATACTCCATTTCCCATATCATATGTTTCACAACACATTTTAACAATTCAATTGGCCAGATCAAAAAGTAAATTAAGTTCGGAGTGAAAAATCATCACAATTTATTTTATATTTAATATTGACACATCCATGTTATCTCTTCATTTCACCATATCTCAGAGTAGGAAGAAAGATAGAGGAAACTACTTAGACTTTATGAGAAAGATACACCAAAATACAAATTTTATATATAAAAGAAAGTTCATACAACACTAATAAACAAATAACACTTATTTGAAACTCTTTCTCAAAGAAAATCCCTTATAGCCTTTCCTTAGAAATGCAATAAGATGACATCTCTCACTTTTACCCTTCTCCAAAACTCTTACAAATAGTTTCACACGTAATCTCATCACACAAACTCTAAATTATAAAAGAAAACTCCCTAATTGACTCCAATGTGGTGGTGGAATGAAAATGGATTATGAAGAATGACGAAAAAAGAGCATGGTGGAACGTTCTGGAGTGAAAATGAACATGAAGGAGTAAAGGAGTGAAGGAGTGAAGGAGTCTATTTCTTGATGAACTTCAGCCCCAAATAGAGCCTAGGGTTAGTTCTCCAAGTGGTGCCTCCAAAATCTCTTCAAAAAATGTCCAAATACGTTGAATCTTCTAGAAACAAGGGCTGAATCAACATAGGCACCATTGACCCTAGTGTCCTGCAATTTAATTTGCTACTCTCTGTTTAAAGGCTTCATCAGCGCTCTTCTGGTGCCGTCTACAGTGAGTAAAATTCTCAGTCTGTTCTATTGTTCTGCGCGGTCGCCGCTGCCCTTGGCGCGGTCGGCACTGAGTATTTCTTCAAAAACGTCATTTTGACTCAAAATTTCAACCTTTTTGCTTCCTTTTTGCTTTTAGTCCTAAAAATTAGCAACCTGCAAGAAAACATCAAAATACTTTCCATTAAAGTGCAATATCACCAAAAATAAGTATAAAAATGCTTATATTTTTAGTGTATCAATTATCAAGTTATTAACTAATGGGGAAGGAGTTTGGAAGGCGAGTAATGAACACAAGGTTAATGTTTCTTCATCTAAACTCAGTGCACCTTCCAAGGATTAGCAGTATTTCATCTCTATCAAGATTCTTCCTTCCACCTATCTTAGTGAGGTGACACACAAGAGAGTTGCTCTAAATTATTGTATCCAAACTATGAAAATAATAAACATTGGCTCTTAATTTTCCACTCTATTGCCAATACTACAAAGGGAGGATCTACTATAGGTTTAGGATATCCCTCCACTATTTTTGCCCTTTGTTAGAATTTAGATGTAAGATTTGTGGAGTGGGAGGAGCTACTTCATCCATTGAAATCCATTAACAAGGCAAATGTAAGTCTATATAGTAAACATGCCATTTTTAGGCATAGATTGAGTTCTTGCTAGAATCATTCTTCTCCATGGTCATCTACTTTGTATTCTCAATCTCAACCTTCTATTAGCATAACCTCAATGTTAGAGTGCTTGAAGATCATAGAGGATGATATTTCCATTATTTAGACTAAATTTTATGACTATGCAAACTATTTGACACATATTGATTGGTAGAATAAAACACCAATACGATCATGAAGCCTACTATCGTGCTGCTTAAGTGGAAATGTACAGAAGAAACTAGTGGATAGGAGTAGACAACTCAGTGGAGTTCCCAGTGTGTCCTCCTTACTGGTTACATGAGTAGAGCAGATTGATGGAGGTGGATTCAGAGGAGGAAGCTGATGATGATGATGAGGACTAGATTTTTTTTTTTGATGTAGATGTACTAGAGTTTCTTTATTTTCCATGTTACTATGCTGATGTATTTTCTTTATATAATTTTGTTTTACTAGAAATTTCCTCTTGTTACTGATGTTTTGGATGAATTGGATTAGTATTTATTAATACTCTGAACTAACTTATCTCTTGTAATATTGTAGTTCTTTTTAATGCAGATTTCATGTTAAACCTATTGAACTGAGAATCACTTAATATTGCTTACTTGTCTTTTCCATTTATACCTGTATATTTTTTATGATAGACACATGTGGTAGAAATTAGATTAATTATATTTTCTCCTAGCTTATATTCATATTTTACATTACTATATATGTTAAAACTCAAGTTGGGGGGGAGATAAATCTCTTAAAAACTTAAATATTTGTTAACTTAATTATTTTTAGACATACACTTCATGAGAATTTAGTCTCAAGTAAAATCATAAGTTACATATTTCCATTGAACAATTTAAAAAAAAGTGAAAGAGGGTGATGGGTTTCACTTTGGAGGGTTGACAGTGGAATTCAAAACTATTAAAGATCTATCTAGATATAGTAATCCTCTTTAAATTAAAGTTAAGAATTAAAATTAAACATCCCAAATCAAGAAAAAAACAGATTATAAGGAAAATATTAAGGGATAAGAAGCTTGAAAATAAGTCTTATAAAAAATTGGTTTCATTAGATTCTTTATAAAGTTGAAACATATTACATTTTTAAGCTTATGCGTATTCAAAGTAAATGTGAAAGAATTTTTTTTAAATGAATTACTTAAATTTTACTTTTACACCATCTAAAATACTGAAGTTAGCAAGCATTTACTCCTTTATAAATTGAATAGAAAATGAAGTTTTCGTTGTTAGATGAAAGGTTTACTCATACCATAAGCATTGACTGGTTTGCTGGAATTAATCTAAATTTACTTTATTTATTTCTTAAAGCAAAATTGTGGATAATTTTAATGAATACCATTCCCTCAAATTAATAAAATTGATTTTAAAAATCTAGTGTTACTTGTTGACAATTAAGGTTTCAATTTGGGAGATTTTGATATATCTTAAAGCATGCTAAATTTTCTTTCTCTTTTGCACTTGCTAATGGATGAAATTGCACTATAAAGAAGGGTATTTTTTAAGTTTTTATTGTAGACACAATGGTAGTAGATCTGAAATGAAGTGGAGAAGAAATGGAGAGAAGCAGAGGTGAGTTGGAGAAGAAATGTCTTAAAGCACTGGCATCTGGGAGCTAGCCTTTTGGCATCAGGTGCTCCTCCAAGCGCCTTGGCACCATCCCAATCACTCCAAGACACCACTACCCTCTTTCAAAAATAGAGAGCTTGGTGCTAGCTCTATGGCACCTATGCCCCATAGCTGCCTGAGGCAGTTGCTTCACACGATCCAAGGACTTCATATGCGCATATATGAAAGTATTTGGTGATGTAACAGAAGAATAGGAAGCGAAGAATATTTTTAATTACTACAAAAGTCCTAAGGGACATCCATAGGAGTTATTAGAGTAGAAATTTTTATTTTCTTTGATACTTATATGGAGATATTGGTGAAGATTGAGAGATTGTGTAAGGGAGATACTCAACATTGTAGAAGGCATTTGAGGATCCTTTGTGGAGGTGTCTTCATTACTTCTTACATCAAAAATTCTAAATATTGTGCTCTATTTCATATTTTAGTGTTTGTAAACACAATTCTAGTAGATTTGATTTATTTTAAAATATGATTTTTGGTGTTGCATTCATGCATTATGAGTAGTTCCTTCTTACATTTCACATGTGATGAATATGTGGGATGTGTAGCATTTGTAGCATGCTTTTAGAATTGGTTTTAAATTTGTAATGTGGTGAGTTCTCTTCTATGCTTAATTTACTTTTCATTCTAGGCAAAAGGTTTCTTAAAGCATTTTGTGATCCACAATGACTCAGGAGAGCTATGGAGGAATGATTAGAGCATTCACATTGTACTATTGGATGATAGGAAAGTAGTCTGTAGGGTGATGTAAATAGATAGAGAAATAAGCATTGACTGGTTCAAATTGGGGTTTCAAGAATTAAAACTAGTTTAACCAAACTTTTTTATGTACTTGTGAGAGGTCAAAGAAGAGAATTGCTGCTGATTGTCACTTTAAAAAATTACAATTCTAAGTATTTTGTTCCTACACATCACTTATCACATTAGAAGGGAGTGTAACTCTTTATCTTGACAATAACCAATCCATTTAAGCTAAGTAGGATTTCTGTAGGATGTAAAATCTAAAATTGATTGTAGTATTGTAGTTTTAGTTTGTAGAGCATTAAACTTATTTAGATTCCAGGCTAATATCTAATCCTAGTAGATTAGAATTTCTCTTAAGTCTAATTCGCTCACTCCGTGTGGGATCGACATTCCAAACTCAAAAATTCAATATTATTGATACGATACATATACTTGCGTGAAACCCAATGGTGTTATAACACCTAAATTAAGGGTGGGGTGTGTGAGTAACCACCTCTAAAAATTAATTTTAGGGTTAAATTTTGAGTTCTTTTCCAATATGCGCATATGAAGTCCTTGGATCGTGTGAAACCCAATGGTGTTATACACGATCCAAGGACACCACTACCCTGTGATAATCCAAGTGAGCCTTTGCTTGTATCTACTTTGAAAAATAATCCATAGTGACTAGAAATAACTTTCTTTGTTCTTTTAAAGGGGAAAATATACTAAGGATTTCAAGTCCCTAAATTGCTAAGGACCAATATCTGACAGTCGGTTGTTAACTTTTGGGTCAGTGGATGATGTAATAGAGCATATTTTTGTCATTGTTAGTATCTCTTGGAGAACTCCTTTGTTTCTTTCATGAGGGTTGACTAGAAGCAGTCTTGCCTCTAAGCACGATGCACCAAGGTTTTTCCTCCCAAACGACTCCCACATTTGCCACAATGTATTTCCTGAAGGATCACTTCCACCTCATTTTTCTTCACACATCTTAGAAATAATGAGGTGATTGACATTCTATAAATCTTTTTTTCAATGATAATGTATTTCATAGCCTTAAATTAAAATCTCATTTGGCCTATTACTTCTTTGAGGATCTTCCTTTTTTTAAGTATTGGATGTAGGGATCCATCTAACTCTATGTGCTTTAAGCATCCACTTCCATTATTTGTAATTACTGAATTTTTAGTTTAAAAAGCCTTTGGAGCATCTTTTTTCCAAAGCAATTGTTCTTTGATAGAAGATCAACTTCTAAGTTTTCCTCTTATTCAATATGTTTGATTCTCAAGCTTGCAAGCTTTCTTATCTTTGTCATGTTTTGTTCAATTATTTATTCATCATCACGTCCCTAGCTTAGAATTATCCATTGAATTGATTTACCATCAATTGAGAATTCAATTTAACTAATAGATGTCAGAAAGACCATTGCAAGATCTAAGTGTACTCCAATTATTAAAGCTTCATATTCCAAATCATTGAGACATTCGTAGAATAGATTGCTTAATGCCAGTCTGATTCTTGCGCTTGCCTCCATTAATGCACAAAGTTTAGGTTTAATCGTCAACTTCAATCTCTTCATTTTACTCGCCTAGCATGTAGAAGTATGCAAGAAATGCTAAGTATTGTGTTTTATTCCATTTTGTAGTGTTTGTAAATACAGTTCTAGTAGCTATGCTTTATTTTAATATATGATTTGTGGTGTTTCTTTCATACATTGTGAGTAGTTCATGCTTACATTTTTCTTGTGATGAATAAGTTGGATGTGTAGCATTTTAGGATGCTTTTAGAATTGGTTTAAAAATTCTAATATGATGAGTTCTCTTCCATGCTTAATTTGCTTTTCATTCTGACCAAATGATTACTTAAAGCATGTTGTGGTCCATAATGACTGAGGAGAGCTATGGAGGAACGATTAGAGTATTCACATTGAACAATTGGATGATAGAAAAACTAGCCCATAGGGTGATGCAAATAGATAGAGAAATAATCTTTGATGGGTTCAAATTAGGGCTTCAAGAATTAATACTAGTTTAACCAAACTTCTTTATGCACTTGGAAGAAGGAAAAGAAGAGAATTGCTCCTATTTGTCACTTTTAGAAATTACAATTTTAAGTATTTTGTTCCTGCACACCATTTATCTCATTGTAAGGGAGGGTAAACCTTTTTCTTAATAATCATCAACCCATTTAAGCTAAGTAGGATTTCTGTTGGATTTAACATCTAAAATTGATTGTAGCATTGAAGTATTATTTTTTAGTGCTTTAACCTAATTTAGATTCTAGGCTGATATCTAATCCTAGTAGTTTATAAATTCTCTTAAGTCTAATTCCCTCACTCCTTATGGGATCAACATTCAAGACTAAAAAGTTAAATATTACTGATACAATACGCATACTTGTGTGAGACCCAATAGTCTTATAGCACCTGAATTAGGGGTGGGGTGTATGAGTAACCACCTCTAAAAATTAATTCTCAAAATTTATAATTTAAATTTTGAGAGATTTTGTGATTGAGCTTTGGGACACCTCTTTTTGTCATCTTTTTAGGGTATTCCACTTCCCTAAGTATTGTCTGGATACGAGGTTCATTGACCTTCTAAGTTTTCTGAGCATTATTTAAATCTGAACTTGCAATGTATGTTTAACATTTTCTTAAGAGTATGAAAACAATATAAAAATTCATATTAAATAAAAATTTAGAAGAATGGAAGGAAAAATTCTTTTTTTTAGATTTCTCAAGTGTTGGTACAATGTAGCTGGTTTTAAAATGAATGTTTTTTTTTGAAATTTTCCTTGCTCCATATTTTATGAATCGTTTTTCCATTGTATAACATTATCTTGTGAGCTCTTGGATGATGTAGGTTTTGGTCCAAGTCCGATCAAGTTTACCCACCGATTGACCTCGTGTTACTGGGTCAGCTTTATTCAGAACAAGATCACTCAATGAGAATGTCTTTTCTCAGACATTTTTATTGTAGTATCAATTGGTTCTTCTTTTTACCTACACTTTTTGAAGTGTTGCATTTTTTTGTACTTATTTTAATAGATCAAAAGCAAGCATCATTATTTTATCATTTGCCTTCTGCCATTAGATGATATTCTCCTTGCCGAAGGAGTTGGCTGTGATGACTCTTTAACTATGGAGGTTGTATTTGATAGGGAACATTTATTACATCCCATGGGAAGACATATAAGTGATTTGCCCAATCACTGAAGATGTTGTTATCCAGACGGCCCACAGGACAGACATAAGTAAGTTTGCCTATTTGCTTCTTGCTCAATTGATATTCTTCCATTATAGATGTAAGTTTATCTTTTTGGCAGCCTCCACTTGTTCATTCTTATTAAGATGTTACATAGACACAAATTTTAGATTAATTGCCCAATGTTGCTATAAATATTTTACACTATGATCAACAAACTGTGTTTCATTATTGGTGATAAGTATCAAGGGTAGGTCGTACTAACAAATGATGTCTGTCGAAATGAAGTTTCAACAACACCTGTGATGATTCGAGTGAGAGCCTTTGCTTGTACTACTTTGAAAAATAATCCATAGTGACCAGAAAAATATTTCATTGTTCTTTTAAAGGGAGAAATAAACCAAGGATGTCAAGTCCTCAAATAGTGAAGACTAATGACTGATAATCGATTGTCAACTTTGGGCCAGTTGATGATGTAGCAGAGTGTATTTCTGAAAATGGTAGTATCTCTTAGAGAACCCTCTTTCTTTCATGAGGGTCAACCAGAAGTAGTCTTGCCTCTGAGCATGATGCGCCAAGGTTTTTCCTCCCAATTACCAAAATGTATTTCTTGAAGAATCACTTCCACCTCAATTTCTTCACATATCTTAGAAATAATGAGGTGATTGACATCCTAAAAAAAATTTCTTTGATGATGAGGTATTTCACAGCTTTAAATTAAAATATTCTTGGGTCTATTACTTCTTTGAGGATCTTTCTAGTTTTTAAGTATTGGATGTTGGGATCCAATGCTTTGTGCGTTAAACTTCCACTTTCATTATTTTTAACTACTCAATTTTCTGTTTAAAAAGCTTTTGGAGCATCTTTTTCCAAAGCAAATGTTCCTTTATAAAAAAATCAACTAGTAACTTTTCCTCTTGTTCAATGTGTTTGATTATAAAGCTTGCAAGCTTCCTTATTTCTACCATGCTTTGTTCAAGTATTTGATCATCATCACGTCCCCATCTCAGAATTCTCCATTGACTAGATTTACCATCAATTGAGAATTTAATTTAACTAGTTGATGTCAGAAAGCCCATATCAAGTGCTAAGTGCAACCTAATTATTAGTGCATCGTATTACAAATGATTGAGAAATTCATAGAATATATTGTTTGATGCCAGTATGATTCTTGCGCTTGCCTCCATCAATGTGCAAAGTCCAGGTTCGATCAACAACTTCAATCTCTTCATTTTACTCGCCTTGCATGGAGAATTATGCTAGGAAGTTAGCCAAAGATCTTTAATTGTTGTTTAGGGAACATAGGTTTTGTCATAATCACTAAACTTAATTGCTCACTTTAAGATCTAATTGCAATGTTTTGGCCAAGTGAGCACCAATTTGAGTGTATGGTCAATGATGGATTTCGAGCTAACTAAAAAACATAGAAAGTGTTCTTCCTTCAACTTTGGACTTTGTAACAAAAGATGCGAGGCTAGCAATTGCTTCAGGTTTTGGACTGCTTGCTCACATTTGATCGACCATTCAAATCTTTTAGCTTTCCATGATTTTTTGAAAAAAAAGCACGTTTGTTGCCTAACTTGGAAATGAACCATCTAAGTGCTATTATTCGGTCAATTAACTTTTTTAATTTGTTGCATTATGAGGAAAAGGCATATTCAAGAGCCCCTTTACCTTCTCTCGGTTAAACTTTATATTTTCGAGAATTAAAAAAAATGCTCCAAAATTTTTTTAGAAGATGCTCCAAACATATATTTTAGCTGATTCAATTTCATATTATATTTTTTGAGTGTTTTGAACATTTCTTGTAAGTCATTTATATGTTGATATAATTTTAGCCAAAACATTATAGAAAATGATTTTAATATTCCATCCTTTTTTGTTTAGCAAAAATTACATCCATTAGACCCTAGCAAGTAGCCCCAACATCATTACAATATAATAATATAAGCTTTTTTCCGTAATTAAGACAATCTTCTCTACATCGATCGGGTGCATCTTTATTTGATGATAACTGAATAAAGCTTCCAGGGAGTTCAATACTACATTTTTTAGGGCAGAGTCCATCAACACATCGATCCTTAGTAAGGGTGAGTTTAGATTTATCGAGTCTACGCACATTTTACATTTGACATTCTACTTCTCCACCATGATCATGTTGGATCACTGTTGTGGGTGGTTTTTGATGTGTGTTGTAAATATCTTTCAATATTACAATACACACACAACAACACTAATAGTAAATATGTAGTTCAATCCCACTAAAAATAAGTTCAATATAAATAATTTTATCTTTTAAAATCTCTAAGCTATCAAACCCATAATAATAACGTAAGTATACATATCGCTCAAGTAATAAAGCCTCTAATAGAGTCATAAGTATCGATCCTATAGAAAGTTGGAAATTCTTATGGTTATAACGTCAAACATAATATTCAAACTATAAAACTAAAGTAAGCAATACAAATCTAAAGTAAATTTATTGTGTGTTAAATGAAATGTAGTTAAAAGAACTAAGTTAACTTAATTAATTTCTAAACTTCAAAGGTATATTTTAAAGGGTATAAACAAAGTTTTGAAATGAAGAGTTCAAATTTAAGAAAGCTTTCTTCCCCTTAACATTGAGTTTATGGAGTGTGAAGAAATTTGAATAATTTAAAATGCACAGAAAATTGTATTGTGCCAAATAAGAGCAATCCTATTCTTTACCCTTTGAGAGTGCATAAATAACTTTGAATAATCTAGAGTTTAGTCCCTAAATCCATGGTTAGGTTGAGATGACACTGGCTGCCACTCCAGATCTCTCAGTTCTCCGTCATCCGAGGGCTAATAATCTTGCTTTAGTTTCCAAACAACTAGACTAAATTGGGAATTTTAATCTCTCATCTTAAGATCTCCAATTCTACGCCCATGAAAGTATATTTCTCTATTTATTTGCACGCAAGCACATGGATTACATTCTCACCTATGAAATTTAATGTTACTCTTACCTTATTGTAGAAAGCATAGCCCTTTCAGATCGTATGTTTCTCAACAAGTTTTAACCTTTCAATTGGCCAGATTGAAATGTAAATGAAGATCAGAGTTTGAATCATCACAATTTATTGACTTTTAAAACCTTACAAAACAAAACTAATTATTCACATGTCGGCACAATTTTATGGGGGGTCGTCCTGTGGAAGTTGTCGGTCACCGGAATCAAAATCTTGTTGCTTGCTTTGGAAGGATATTTAATATATATATATATATATATATATATATATATTATAGTTTAGAAAAATATGAAATCAAACTGACCCCATATCTTTCAAATGTTAGATGAAAGAGCACTACACCTTAAGCTATATATCTATCTTGAAAGATAAACACATAACCTGATATTGAAGCTCAATCAAATAAACTAAGAGATATATGACATTCGTTTAAGTCTGCAAAAACCATTTGTATGTTGACCAGCAAGTTCTATTTAATACGAAAAATTAAATAGGGTTTATATTAAGCTGGGTTCTTGAAAGTTTCCTATAAAGGCAACCTATTATCGTTAATTACATCTTCAATAACCAAAGCCACCTAGGAAAACTCTAAAAAAAAATCAGGGAATATTGTATTCAAGAATTTAAATGGATAGGACTTTTCAAGAGATCAGACAAAGAGGTGTGAAAAGGGAATGACTCAATTTTGGAACATTTTATTTTTTTTAATCCAAAGAAAGAAGAACTAGGGGATGACATTGATCCTAAAAAGAACCTCAGTGACTTCCCAATCTATCCTACTATTTGGCTTCAATTTAGAGGAGAAATATTTTAGTATTTCATCCTGCCAATTTTATTAATTAGGGCTTACATCCGTGTCAAACGATCACACAAATAGCCTGGAAGATACGATGATTTATGTCGTGCCAAACGACAACCTAAGAATCCTAAAGTGAGTTAGGGATTATATGGTATAGTAGAGCAATATAAAGACCTAAAGAAAAGTTGAGGATTTATGTCACATTAGGAGGACGACCTCAAAATCCTATGGCTTGTTTTTTAATTCTAAGGAATGATTTAGCTGATTTAGACATGTTTCACTATAGAAGATGGTCATTATGCCCACAATGCTAGCTCCAAGCTCCTCTTTGTAGCAAGTTTAAGTTTTCTAATGTATCAAGTCTTGATGTCAAATCAAATGTTTCCAAATAATATATTTATTTAAATATTATGTAGGATGTTAAAGTTGATTCAAGTGACACCGGTTAGGATCATATGACTCCCTCGTTCTGACACTACTATTTTCTTCGGATTCACTTAGTCCAAATGACGTTATCAAACTCAACTTAATGAGTTATGTACTTTCATTTTGACCGTGGGAAATCTCGTTAGCAACCCTAGGTTACCACCTTCGAGGGATTCCAGATCATCGAATAGAGACATTTTAATTTAGTTGCAATTTTTGTTTTATTTTGTTTCTAATTAAATTTTGAGTTATCTTATATTTTGAATGTTATGTTGGTGTATCTTATCTTGTTTTGATTTCTTAATTTTGTTTTAGTTTCAGTTTTGTGGCTATCCTAAAAGCTTCAATTTTGACATGTGATACATGAAAAATATATGCATTTTTAGACCTATATTTTATACTCTTTTTTGGTGATATTACTCTTTAAAGGAAGATATTTTTCATGTTTTATTGTAGGTTGATGATTTTTAGCACTTGGAGCAAAAAGAAAGCAAAAAAGATGGAATTTGGAGTCAAAATGACATTTTGGAGAGAAATACTCAGCGCTGACGGCACCAACATGGATGCCGATGACACCGGCATAAAGAAAGGAGTCCAGAACAGTGGGGGCGCCAGCAATGCCAGAGTGGGAACCGACAATGTCATTTGACAGAGAGCAAAAATTAATTTCAGGCCACTTGCGCTGACGACACCATCGTGGGCACAGACAATGCTGAAGTCGGCGCAGGGCAAAATTCTAGAAGATTCGACAAATTTGGATGCTTTTTGAAGAGTTATTTGATACACCTCTTGAAAAACCAACATTATGCTCTATTTAAAGTGGAAATTGATTAGAAAAAGGAATCCGCTAGTTTGTCATTGAGTTTTTTTTAGTGTTCCATTGTGTGTATTGTATAGTACGGTGAGTCTAAGTATGATTTCTCCTAAGAGTTGTTAGAGAGGAAGAGAAGTGAGAGATTTCTTCTTCATTACATATTTGAAGAGAGAATTAAGAGTCTTGTAAACAGAGAATGAGTCCAAGAGGAGCTACAAGGGATTTACTTTAACGAAGAGTTAAAGATAAGTAGTGTTTGTTTATTATTGTTGTATAAACTTTCTTTTATTTATGAAATTCATATTTTGTCGTATCTTTTTCATGAGATTTGAGTAGTTTTATTTGTCTTTCTCCCAAATCTGAGATATGGTGAAATGAAAAGAAAATTTGGATGTGCCAAATTTAAAATATAAAATAAATTGTGATGATTTTTTCATTTCATTCTTAATTTACTTTTTGATTTGGTCAATTGAATGTTAACATATATTGTGAAACATACTATCCAGAAAATGGAGTATGATTTTCACAACAAATTGAGAATCACATTGGATTCCATGAATGAGCATTTTGTTCATGAAATTGAGTGTAAATAAATAGAGAAATATATATATTATTAGGAGAAGAATTGAAGATTCTAGGGTGACACACTAAAATCCCCAATTTGGTTTTAATGCTTAATAACTAAAGTGAGAGTTAGCCTTTGAGGGAAGAGTAGTGAGAGCTCTAGAGTGAGAGCCTGTATCCTCCCAGCCTAACCACAGATTTAGAGACTAAACCTAAGATTAGCCAATGATTCTCTATAACACTTGACTAAGGGTAGAGAATTAAATATGCTCCTATTTGGCATTAGACAAATTAAAACCATTTATCTCTCTCATTTAACCAAAAACTAATTGTAGTGGGAAAGTTTCTTTCTCATATTTGATAACTTCATCACAAAAATATAGTTTGGTAGTTATTACTTAGCTTTGCTTTACAGTTTCACTAGTTTTTGTTAATTTAGTTCTGATAGAACCCTAAACATTTGAAATTAGTGTTGTAGATTTTATTTATTATTGTGAATTTCCTTATTTAAATTTCCATTATGAATTTACACCTTCCTCGTGAGATCAATATTCAGGGCTAAAACAGAAAGTGCTGTATTACTTGATAATGATACGTATACTTGCGTAGAATCCCAACATTAATTGCTTCAATTTCTTATTCATAAATAACAAATCAAGTTTTTGGCGTCGTTGCAAAGTGAAGTCAACTTTATTAATTTTACACATTTATAATTTTGGTATTCAAGTTTTTGGCACAATTGCCGGGGAAAGTAACAGTAAATTAAATAGATTTGGTAAATTAGGAAATTTAGCAATAAAGTAAGTAAAATAAAAACAATTAAAAAAATAAAAAATCATAAAAAAAAAATATTTTTTGAAATTTATGAGTACTTTTAAGATTTTTTTGCTCATTATATTTGTTTATGCGTAGTATTAAATCTGAAGGTTTAGTACCTTATGATTCAGAATCAGTATGTACTATTAGAAAAGTTTAAAAACAACAGAAATAAATAAGATATTTGAACAAAATGGCGAATAACTTAGATAATCAAATAATTGAAAATCGAAAAAGACATTTAAAAGATTATGCTAATCCCATAGCAGATAAACTTCACTTGACTATTCAAAATCTTGATGTTGCTGCTAAATCATTTGAGCTTAAATCTGCTATTATCCAAATGGTACAAAAAAATCAGTTTGGAGGAGCACCCATTGAAGAACCTAACTTACATCTTACTAGTTTTCTTCAAATTTGTGCTACTTTTAAATATGATGGAGTGTCTAATGATGCTGTCAGGCTTAGACTTTTCCTTTTTCATTATGGGACAAAGCTAAAGCTTGGTTAAATTCATTAGCATCTGGTTCTATCAGAACATGGGGAGAATTGTCACAAAAATTTTTAGCTAAATATTTTTCACCCTTGAAAACTGCTAAGCATAGAAATGATAATACATCTTTTTGTTAGTTTGAAGGGGAATTGATATATGAAGCTTGACAAAGATTAAGGATCTCCTTAGGAGATGTCCACACCATGTTTTAACTATATTGGTTAATAATTCAAACTTTTTACAATGGATTAGTAGGATCACTTAGATCTATTATAGATGCTGCTACAAGTGGATCATGAATGTCAACATCTTTTGATGAAGAATATTCTTTAACAAAGGAGATGACTACTAATAATTTTAATGGCCCTCCCATTAGGTAAATTTAAAGAGAGTAACTAGTATTCATGATTCCGATGCAAAGTCTATTTTCGCATCTCAAATTGCCACTATATCAAAGAAGATTGATCATATTGGAGTGAACTATTCTCAAATACCACCACTGTTAGAGGAGAATTCACTAGGACAGATAATTGGTACTCAATCATCTTATGAAACTATGAATGCTATAAATAATAGAAATAATAATCCATATTCTAATTATTATAATCCTGGATGGAAAAATCACTTTAATCATAGTTGGAATAATTATATCAATTCGGTGAACCCGTCAGAAAATTCAAATAACCAAGGGAATCCTAACTATAGACCTTATTATCCTCTTGGATTTAACAATAACTCACAAGTTAAGGAGAAGAAGTTGACTATGGAAGAAGTGATGTTGAACATGGGAAATCAAATACAAAATCAAGGAGCTGCAATTAGGAATATTAAAATCAATTAGAACAAATTGCTAATGCACTTAGTAACAGACCTTCAAGAATTCTTCCTAGAACTGTTTAAGTTAATCCAAAAGATGAGAAGAAGGAGCAAATTAAATCAATTAAATTATGAAGTAGAAAAGAAGTGGTGAAAAGAATCCAAAAAGAAACTAAAGTTGAGAAGGAGAAGATGGAAATTGAAAGTGACAATGATGAAAATAAACCAATAAAAATTTCTTTAGAAAAACCACCACCACCGTTTCCTCAAAGTATTGAAGCAGAAGAATAAAAATAAACAATTTACAATTTTTTTGGAAATCCTTAAAAATTTAACGATAAATATTCCTTTCATTGAGGCTTTGAAACAAATGCCAAATTATGTGAAATTTATGAAGGATATAATAAACAAGAAGAGGAAGTTTGTGGATCATGTGACTGTTGCACTCAATGAAGAGTGTAGCGCAATTATTCAGAAAAAGCTTCTTGAAAAGTTAAAAGAACCTGGTAGTTTTGATATACCTTGTGGTGTTGGTGAGAAATTTTTTGGAAAAGCCTTATGTGATCTAGAAGCTAGTATTAATCTTATGCCTCTACCAATTTTTAAACATTTAGATTAAGGAGAGATTTCCCCTACTACTGTAACTTTTCAGTTAGTCGATCAATCAATAACTCATCTTAAAGGAGTTTTAGAAGATGAATTAGTGAAAGTGGATAATTTTTTTTCCTGTAGACTTTATAATATTAGATATGGAGGAAGATAAAGAGATTCTTATTATTTTGGGAAGACTATTCCTTGCAATAGGGAGAGTTGTGATATATGTGTAAAAAAGGATAATTAATAATGAGAGTCATTGATCAAGAAGTAACATTTAATATAGCAAAATCTATGAAATATCTTGCGATAGAAAAAGATAATGAATGTTTTAGAATGGAAGTTATTGATTATCTAAGTAATGAGCGATTTAAGGGATTGTTTGAAGAAAAACTAAGGCAAGAAGAGAATTATGAGAATGAGAATGAAATATAAAACGAGAATTTAGATTATGTTCAGGAAAAATTTGAAACTTTAGACCTGTTGAAAAATGATAATAAAAATCTTATTCCTTCAAGTATTAAACCACCTGAACTTGAACTGAAAGTATTACCTGCCCATTTAAAATTTGTTTTTAGAAGATTCATCTACATTGCTTGTTATTATATCTTCTGATTTAACTGAAATTCAAGAGTAAACATTAGTATAAATGTTGAAAAGATATAAGAAGGCCTTTGGATGGACTTTAACAGATATTAAAGGAATTAATCCTTCAATTTGTATGCATAGAATTCTATTGGATGAATAATATGAACCTAAATATGATCCTCAGAGGAGATTAAACTCAATAATGAAAGAAGTTGTTAGAAAGGAAATCTTAAAATAGTTATGTTGGAATTATATATTCTATTTCAGACAGTGCTTGGGTAAGTCCGATCCATTGTGTTCTAAAGAAAGGAGTGATAGCTGAAGTAAACGAGAAAATGAATTAATTCTAACAAGATAAGTTACTGGGTGGCGAATTTATAAAGACTATAGAAAATTAAATTTAGCCACCTAGAAAGATTATTTTCCTTTACCATTTCTAGACCAATTGTTAGATAGATTGGCTGGGCAACAATATTATTGCTTTCTAGATGGATATACTGGATATCATCAAATTTTGATTGCTCCTGAGAATCAAGAAAATAATAACATTTATTGGCCGTTATGGAACATTTACTTTTTGTAGAATGCCTTTTGGACTATGTAAAACTCCTGTGACATTTCAATAATGTATGATGTCAATTTTTTGGAATTTAATTGAACGTGGAACAAAAGTATTTATGAATGATTTTCTATATTTGGAACTTTATTTGAATTATGATTAAATAATTTAGAAAAAGTTCTGGAACTATGTGAAAAAAATCAACATAGTACTAAATTGAGAATAATGTCAATTTATGGTTACAGGAGGAATTGTCCTTGGGCATAAAATTTCTGAAAATAGCATGGAAGTAGATTCAGCAAAAATTTAAGTTATTGTGAAATTACTCTCTCCTACTACGGTTAGAGCGGCAAGAAGTTTTCGAGGACATGCTGGTTTCTACAGGTGTTATATAAAAATTTTTTCAAAAATTACTAAGCCATTAGGTCAACTTTTAGAAAAGGATACAAAATTTAATTTTAATGAGGAATACATAAAAGCATTTGAATTACTAAAAGAAAAATTAATCACTGCTCCTATAATAGTTTCATCTGATTGAGAGTAACAATTTGAAATATAGTGTGATGCTAGTGATTATGCTATTTGAGCTATTTTAGGGCAAATGTATAACAAAGTTCTTAAAGTAATATATTATGCTCAAATTAATTGCACCACTACTGAAAGAGAGTTATTAGCTACAATCTATGCCTTTGATAAGTTTAGACCTTATTAAATTGGAGCTAAATGTATAGTGCTTACAGACCATTATGCAATCAAATATTTGATGCAAAAGAAGGATACTAAACCAAGATTAATTAGATGGATACTTCTGCTACAAGAGTTTGATTTTGTGGTAGTAGATAAAAATAGAACAAATAATCAAATAGCTGATCATTTGTTTAAACTAGAACAAGAAATATTGACTGATTTTGCAAATAAAATTTTAGAAACTTTCCCTGATGAATAATTGTATAATATTGACATAAAGAATATATTGTGGTATGCTGATATAATAAATTATATTGTGAGTGATATTCTACCACCAGATGTAAAGAATCAACAATTAAGGAAATTTATTCATAATGCAAGATTCTATTTTTGGGATGACCCATATTTATATAAATAGTGTAAAGATTTGATCATTAGAAGATGTGTGCCTTACTAAGAAATTGATCAAATAATTGAATGATGTCATGATTCTGAATTTGGAGGACACTATGGAACTAGTAGAACTGCACATAAAATTTTGCAAGCTAGATTTTATTGGCCTACTCTTTTTAAAGATGTTAATGAATATATTAAAAAATGTGATCGACGTCTGCAAGTAGGAAATACTTCTAGAATAAGTGAAATGCCTCTGAATTAAACATTAGAATTTGAAATTTTTGATGTGTAGTGATTAGATTTTATGGGACCATTTATACCTTCATTTGGAAATTTATATATATTGCTTGATGTTTATTATATATCCAAATGGATTGAAGCTATAGCTGTACCTAAATGTGATGCTCGAAGCATTTCAAAATTTTTAAATAAAAAAATTTTTACAAGATATGGAAAGCCAAGAGATTATTACGGATGGAGGATCCCATTTTAGGAATAAGAGGATCGAGAAGTTGATTACAAAATATAATATTATGCATAGATTCTCTACTGTTTATCATCCACAAACTAGCAGTCTAGTAGAGATATCAAATCGTGAAATAAAACAAATTTTAGAAAAAGCTATAAATCTTGATAAATTATATTGGCTTGCTAGATTAGATACTGAATTATGGGCATACAAAACTGCCTATAAGACTTCTATTGGAATGTCCCCATATAGACTTATTTTTGGTAAAACATGCCACTTATTAGTAGAGTTGGAACATAAAGCATTTTAGGCTATTAAGGAATTAAATTTTAATCTAAAGGATGCTGATGAGAAATAATTATTGCAACTCAATGAACTTGAAGAGATTAGAAATGAAGCATATGATAATGCAAAAATCTATAAAGAGAAAATGAATATTTTGCATGATCAGAAGATTATAAAAAATAAATTTGAACTTGGACAAGAAGTTTTATTGTATAATACTAGATTGAGATTATTTCTAAGAAAATTGAAATCTAGATGGTTAGGACCATTCAATGTGATCAAAGTCTAATTAGATGGATACTTCTATTGTAATAGTTTGATTTTACTGTGGTTGATAGAAAGAGAAATGATAATCAAATAATTGATTATTTGTCTAGAATAGAAATATAAATATTAACTAATTTTGCGAATGAAATTTTAAAAAATTTCCCTGATGAACAATTATATAGTATTGCCATGGTATGCTGATATAGTAAACTATATTGTAAGTGATATTCTACCACTTGATATCAAGAATCAATAATTAAAGAAATTTATCTATAATTCTAAAGACTATTCTTGGGATGACCCATATTTATATAAATAATGTAAAGATTTATATATTAGAAGATGTGTGCCTTGTGAAGAAACTCAACAGATAACTGAAAGATGCCATGATTCTGAATTTGGAGGACATTTAGGAATAAATACTGCATATAAAATTTTGCAAGCTGGATTTTGTTGACGTACTATTTTTAGAGATGTTATATTAAAACATGCGATAGATGTCAATGAGTAAGAAATATTTCTAGAAGAGACGCAATGCCTCTAAATTACACATTAGAAGTTGAAATTTTTGATGTGTGGGGATTAGACTTTATGGGACCATTTATGCCTTCGTTTGGAAATTTATATATATTACTTATTGTTGATTATATGTCTAAGTGGATTGAAGCTATTACTGTGCCTAGATGTGATGCTCAGAGTGTTTCTAACTTTTTAATAAAAAATATTTTCACAAGATATGAAATGCTGAGAGTAATCATTACTGATGGAGGATCTCATTTCAGGAAAAAGTGAATAAAAAAATTAATCAAGAAATATGATATAATGCATAGGTTCTCTACTGCTTATCATCTTAAAACTAGTGCTCTAGCAGAAATATCGAATCGTGAAATTAAATGCATTTTAGAAAAAGCTGTAAATTCTTATAAATTGGATTTGTCTGCTAGACTATATACTGCATTATGGGCACACAAAACTGCTTATATAACTCATATAGGAATGTCCCCATATAAATTGATTTTTGGAAAAATATGTCATTTACCACTAGAATTGGAACATAAAACATTTTTTTCTATTAAAGAATTTAATTTTAATTTATAGGATGCTGATGAGAAAAAGTTTTTGCAACTCAATGAACTTGAGAAGATTAGAAAAAAAGCATATGATAATGCAAAAATCTATAAATAAAAAATGAAAATATGGCATGATGAGAAGATTATTCAGAAGAAATTTGAACCTGGACAAGAAGTTCTATTATATAATACAAGATTGAGGCTGTTTCTAGGAAAACTGAAATCCAGATGGTTAATTGTTAAGAAGAAATTTGAACCTGGACAAGAAGTTCTACTATATAATACAAGATTGAGATTGTTTTCAGGAAAACAAAAATCCAGATGGTTAGGAACATTTAAAGTGATTATAATCTATCATTATGAAACTGTTATTATTAAAGATCCTAACACTGGAAAGATATTTAAAGTTAATTGGAAACGTTTGAAACTTATTATGAAGGGCACGTACCTCAATTTAAAGAAGTTTTAATGTTAAGTCAACCCAACTAAAAAAATGGTATGTCGGGCTGATGACATTAAACCAAACGCTTTATGGAAGCAGCCCATAAGTATATTGCTATGTATTACTATTTAATTTGTTAAGTGTCTTATATATTAGTAGATAATAATCCTACCCAATCACATTTATTATAAATTAAGTCAAATATTGGTATTTGAGGAAAATTTGGAATCGAATTGAATAAAAAAAATGAAAATTGCAATTTTGGCCACTAGCGTTGATGACGCCAGAATGAGCACTAACGGTGCCCTAACTAACGGACATCAGCGCCGACAGTGCCAATCGGGAGCGCCGATGGTGCCGAGTGCAGTTGGAAGGCTTTAGACGACTTTTGACAAGTTTTGGCACAATTTCACTTCATAATAACCAACGGGACAAGTTTAAAAAGGCTTAGAAACAGCCTTGGATGCCTAATAACTTCTTGTTTTCGGATTCCATGGTTTTCAATTCCAGAAATACTTTGAGGTATGGAGTTTTCAACAAAAGAAAGTTTATTAATTTTGACGCGCAGCGATTATACGATAAAGTTATTACAAAGAGGAGATTGATCAAGGAAAGAGAATTTATTAATCATGGAGTGATCAATCCTACTAGTCCGATTGATAAAATCATTCTGTAAAGGCGTTGGGAAGTTTTGTGTTACACTACGTCTGCAGTTATCATACCTGTGGTGAAAGAGTTTTATGCAAACTTACATGAAATTACTCAAGGTGTTGTCTTCGTATAAGGTAAGGCTGTACCATTTACTCCTGCAAGGATTAATGAATTGTATAAGATATACAATGTTCCAATCTTTCATTATACAAATTTCATTCCTACACGAGATTTGATGCAAGACGTGTATAATCTTCTGACGGATGAAAGTATGTGGGAGATACAAGATGAAGGATATGTTAGTTTCTCCACTTCATTACTTAATCCAATTTTGAAGCAATGAAATTTCCTTATTGCTGCAAAATTACTCCATATTATGAAAATTAGTAGAGTTACCAAAGAATGTGCTATTTTAAATTACCGCATTCAAATGAAAAAACCCATTGATATAGGGTCTATTATAGTTAAATCTATTATGGGTATCCTTAAAAATGGACCAATTTATGGACTTGGGCATCCATCTACTATCTTTTTGATTTGCGGTTAAGCCTAAGTTCCATATGAAAGTCGGGAAAAGACTTTATTACCTTTGGAGCCCATGAATCCTATAGATGAGAATTATTGTGGAAATGGGGAATGAAGTATTAGAAGCCATCATAGATCAATCTTCACATGCTTCAACTCCATTAATACCACCAACAGTTGGAAGTTTGCTTGCTTTGGAGAAGAAATTAAGGAAAATTAAAAGGCAAGCTCAGAGTATTATGAATGTAGTAGGAGATCTTAAATACCTTGTTGATTACCTAGATTAGGGAATGAAAGAAAATTTTGATCACACTGGAACTTTTGAAGCAGGATTAGTTCGGATGTTTAAAGAAAAAACGTGGATCAAAGAAAATTTGACAGATCAATTCCTGTATCGATCCTTCTACAACTTATATGTTCATTACCAATCTATGGGAGATATCAAAGGAGGAGAAAGCACTAAAGAACATGCATAATAATTGAAGACTTTAAATTCACTATCTATTTTAGAACATTATCAATATTTAGTGTAATTGTGTAGATTTAATTTGGTTTGGTTTTTTTTTTGCTTTAGAATTCTGAACTGTGATTGTGTGTATAGTTTTGTGACAGCATTTAGTGTTGTGGCTTGATTTCAATGCTGATTTATAATTAGTTTGTTTAACATGTGTGATTGTGTAATTTAAAAATTATGTTTGCAAAAAGTGTACTTTCATATATAAAAGGAAGTTTGTTATTGTTTGTGTAAACATCCTTTTCTTGTTTAATACATCCTTCATAAATTTAACATAACTTAACATTTATTCCAAAGCTTCAACAAAAGAAATATTTATCGTTAACTATTTAAGGATTTCCAAAAATTTTGTAAATTGTTTATCTTTATTTTTCTGTTTGAGTCTTTGAAGAAACATAGGTAATGATTTTTTTACAGGGCTCTGTGTTTGTTCATTTTCCAATTGATCATTTTCCATTTCTTCCTTTTCTTCATCAACTTCAGTTTCTCTTTGGATCCTTGTTTAAACTTCTTTTTCACTTCGTAATTAAATAGCTTTAATTTTCTCTTTATTTTGATCTTTTGGATTAACTTCTATAGTACTTGGAAGAATTTCAGAAGGTCTAACAAAGTGCAGTAGCAATATGTGCTAATTGATTTTCAGTATTTCTAATAGCAACCCCTTGATTATGTATTTGATTTCCCATATTCAACATTACATCTTCCATCATCAACATCTTTTCCTTAACTTGTGGGTTAGGGTTGGAGTTAAATCCCGAAGGATAATAAGGTAAAAAATTAGGATTTCCTTGATTGTTCAGATTTCCGGATGGATTCACCGAATTATTATAATTATTCCAACTAAAATTAGGGTGATTTTTCCAAACATGGTTAAAATAGTTAGAATAGGGATTGTTATTTTGATTATTTATAGCGTTTAAAGTTTCATAAGATGATTGAGTATCAATTATCNTTGTTCAGATTTCCGGATGGATTCACCGAATTATTATAATTATTCCAACTAAAATTAGGGTGATTTTTCCAAACATGGTTAAAATAGTTAGAATAGGGATTGTTATTTTGATTATTTATAGCGTTTAAAGTTTCATAAGATGATTGAGTATCAATTATCTGTCCTAGTGAATTCTCCTCTAATACTGGGGGTACTTGAGAATAATTCATTCTCATTTGATCAATCTTTTTAAAAATAGCATCAATTTAAGATGCCAAAATAGACATTGCATCAGAATCATGAATACTAGCTACTCTCTTAGGATTTACCCTTTTATAAGGCCATTGAAAATTATTAGTAGCCATTTCTTAAATTAAAGAATATGCTTCATCAAAAGGTTTTGACATTAATGAACCACCCGCAGCAGCATCTATAAAAAATCTCAATGATCCTACTAATCCATTGTAAAATTTTTGAATTATTAACCAATCTGGTAAAGCATGATGTGGACACTTCCTAAGAAGATCTTTTATTCTTTTTCAGGCTTCGTATATCGATTCCCCTTCAAACTGACAAAAAGATGCAATATCATTTCTAAGCTTAGTGGTTTTCGAGGTGGAAAATATTTAGCCAAGAATTTTTGTGATAGTTCTCCTCAAGTTTTAATAGATCCAATTGCTAATGAATTTAACCAAGCCTTGGATTTATCCCTTAATGAAAAAAGAAAAATTCTAAGCCTAATAACATCATTAGACACTCCGTTATATTTAAATGCACAAATTTCAAGAAAACTAACAAGATGTAAGTTAGGATCTTCAATAGATGATCCTCCAAACTGGTTATTTTGTACAATTTAGATAATAATAGGTTTAAGCTCAAATGAATTAGCAGCAACATCAAGATTTTAAATAGTAAATAGTCAAGTGAAGTTCATCTGCTGTCGGATTCACATAATCTTTTAAAGGTCTTTGTCGATTTTCATTTATTGGATTATCTAAGTTATTCACCATTTCTTGTAAATTTTTAATTTCTCTTTGTTGTTTTTAAATTTTTCTAATAGTGTGTTCTAATTCTGAATGGTAAGGTACTAAACCTTCAGATCCAATATTTCACATAAATAAATAAAGCAAGCAAAGTAAAACACTCTAATAAAAATATTTATTTTTGGATTTTTTATTTTTAAAAATTTTTAATTTATTTTTAATAATAATTTTTTATGGTATATATATTATCTCTAAATTTCTTAGTTTATCAAAACTATTTAATTCAACTGTTACCTTCCCGGTCAATGGTGCCAAAAACTTGATCCGACTTTTTGGTTGTTATAGATTGTGTAAAATTTAATTAAATATAATCAACTAATATTTTGATTCTATGTAAGTATACATTATGTTATCAAGTAATAATGGACTTTCTATTCAAGCCCCAAATATCATTTGTACAAGGAAGGTTTAAATTGGAAATGACAAATTTGCTTGGAAATTCACAGAAAGTCAATTGAAATCACCGTCACTAATTTCAATTGTTGAGATGTAATCAAAATTAAATTTCTAAATTATTATCAAATCAAATATGAAAAATTTAAAATAGTAAATACTAATCTATTAATTATGTTTATGTAACAAAAATTCTTATGTGAAAAAGCATTCTTCTCACTACAATGAGGCTATGGTAAAATGAGATAAGATATATGTTCATAATATGTATTGTGCCAAAAAGGAGAAATTTTAATTCTCCATCCTGGTACAGTGCATAGAAAATCATTGGCTAATCTCAGTGTTTAGTCCCTAAATCCATGACTAGGCTAGGACGATACTGACTCCCACTCAAGAGCTCCCATTTCCCTTCACTTGAAGACCATCTCTCGCTTCAATTTTTAAACATTAAGACTGAATTGAAGATTTTAGTCTGTCACCCTAAAGGTTCTCCAATTCTACACCCAAAAAAGAATATTTCCTTATTTATTTGTACTTAATTCCATAAATATTGTTCTCCTTCATGGAATCAAATGTGATCCTTGCTCTGTTGTAGAACTCATACTCCATTTCTCAGATCATTGGTTTCACAAGATATTTTAAAAATTTAATTGGCCAGATAAAAAAAAATCATCACAATTTATTTTACAATTTAATATTGACACATTCATATTATATCTTCATTTCACCATATGTCGGAGTAGGGAGAAAGATAGTGGGAACTATTCTGACTTCATGAGAAAGAAAAATAAAACACAAATTTCATATATAAAAGAAAGTTTATACAACACTGATAAACAAACAATACTTATCTGAAAACTTTCTCAAAGCAAAGCCTTGTAGCCTTTCCTTAGAAATGCAGGAACAAGATATCTCTCAGTTTTCTCCTTCTCCAACGCTCTTATAGAAAGTTTCACACTAAATCTCACCACAAAAACTCTAAACTATGAAAACAAAATCACTAACTGACTCCAATATAGAAGTTAAATGGAATGATGTAGTATGAAAAATGAAAGTAGAGGAGTGAAAAATGTAGAGGAGCACTTTTTTTGATGAAATTTGGCCCCAAATAGAGCCAAAGGCCAGCTCTCCAAGAGGCGCCTCTAAAACTCTTAAAAAAATCATTCAAATACATCAACCCTTCTAAAAATGGGGTTTGCATCGCCTTTGGCACCGTCGATGCCAGTCTGGCGCCGTCGACATTGAGTAAAAAATCTCCGCGTTAATTTGTTCTGCACCGTCGGCGCTGCCGGTGCTGAGCATTTCTTCAAAAACATCTATTTGACTCCAAATTTTATTCTTTTTTGATTTCTTTTTGCTTTAAGCCCTCAAAATCAACAATCTGNAGGAAGAAGAACAGGGGAAAGGATTCAACGAACAAATTCTGACAAAAGCATCCAAATTTTGGGTCCATACAGAGGCCAAAGCCCCATTAGGCAGGAACCTACGTAAAAATTTCATATGAATTAAACAACTTGGCCTCCAAATTAAAAACCAAAGTCAAGCAAAGTGCCGAAAGCTCAGAGCAACCAAGCCACACTTCACCTATCCCCAAAGGTGCATACTTGGTTACTAATACATCGAAGAAGGGGAACATGTTTAGAAATCTAATAAAACCTCGGTAAAACATGGTAGCCCCAGACTCATCCTATAAACAACCCACCAAAATGGGAATTTAAAAACTAGATCAACTGCAATCGAAACGGGAAACCCCCGTAGAACAAAAATTAAACTGCGCATGTTACCAATTCATCGAAATTATAAATTCGAACAAAACCCATCATCGACAACAGCGACTTCAAACTCCAAATTCCAGTGGCCAATTCCATAAATTAAAGACAAAAACAAGGGTATAAAATTAAAAACTGTACAACATAAAAAAAGAAAAGAGTGCGCAGAGATCGGACTACCTGAGAGCGCCGTACAGATTAATGGATAAGCAGGTGCAGGAGAGGAGTGAGAAAAGGTTGCAGCTTAGGGTGAGAAGTNTCCAAACACTAGATTAAATTGGTTATGATTATAGTCTATCACCTTAAAATCACCAATTTACACCCATCAAAATTTTTCTCCCGATTTATTTTGCACTGCCATATGGACTACTTTTCCTTCACCCCTAAATAGTGCAATGTGATTCTTACTAGTTGAGGAATTAATAGCTCTCCCGGGTCATTATGATTCACAACAAGTTTTAACTTATCAATTGACCAGACTAAATAAGTAAATTAAGTGCGAAGTAATGAATCATCATAATTACGAAAAAAAAAAGAAACGTTAAAAAACTCTAATCTTATACATGATTATTTCTCATCACCAGGAGAAAGATTAAGGATAACTACTCAGATTTTGTGGAAAAAACAACAACACATGATATATATATAAAAGCAGGTTTGCACAATAAAATTTAACAAAACTCAAACAAAAATACAAAACACTTATCTCAAACTTCTCCCCAAGCACATCTTCTGAAGTTTTTTTGAAAAATTCTTCTTACAATTACTCTCAAATATCACTCAGAAATGCAAAAAATGAAAGAAATCTCTCACTTTTCCCCTTCTTTTGAACTCTGAAGTGTTGGAAATATTACTCCCTTTACACTTCTCTCCCCCCCCCTCTTTTCTTCTACTCTTTTTAGGCACTAAGAGACTCGTCTTTTTATAACCTTTGAAATCCCCAAGAATCAACTCAGATGCTCCTTCAAAATTTATCCAAAAACATTGAATTTACAAAAAAAATTTATTTTGACGCCTAGGCGCCTTACTATAGCGTCATCCTTCTAGAAGCCTGAAATAATAGTCTGGCGCCTTGGCGATAGTTCCTAGCGCCATGTCGCAGACTCTATATTTCCACTTATGAGGTCTAGTACATATGCGCCAGAAGTTAGCGCCTATGCACCAATTCACTTTTTGCTCATTTGCTCCATTTGACCCCATTTTTGCTCATTTTTCTCCAAAATTTTTTCTCTTGTACCTGAAACCAAAGACAAGCAAAATACTTTCCATTAAAGTGAATTGTAATTAAAAATAAGCATAAAATGTATATAAAAAAGTAGGACATTTTTACGCATGTCAATTCCCCCAAACTTTATTGTTACTTGTGTTCAAGTAACTCTCTTATTTTATAAAACAAATACTTTAACTTATGGCAGTGGATTTCCTTAAAGATTCCTGTTATTTTGTCCCATAAATGTGATAGTGTAACTTTAGAAAAATTTTCAATAATTCAAGCTAGAAATATGGTCTAAGAATATCTAGTAATTAAGTTAGGAATTCTGATTTTTTATTCATTTTAAAAATAATTGTAATTTGTCAGACTTAGGAATCCTAAAAGAATTAAAAAGTAGAATTATATGAGAACACTATTAGTAAGATTTGACTAATACAGTTGCTTCCTTTAATATGATTCAATTGAAGCCAATTTTTAATTAAGCATCTCCTCAAGCTTCTCCACAAATTTTTTTTAAACATTTTTTTTTCTTTTTCTTTTCTTTCTGGATCTTTTTAATCCTTTCTTTTTTTTATGTGAGGATTACTATATCTGGATAATCTTTAATAATTTTAAACTTCACTATCCTCCTCCTAAAGATAAAAAACTTCTCACTATTATTTACTTAATAATGTGTATATATAAATGATTTTTCATAAAGTCTCAATTATTTTTAAAGTATAAATCTAAGATTCTCAGTGTTTCAAAAATACATCTTTTCCACTATGAATAGTAAAAGCATATCCCTATTCTTTTATACTAAATATCTTAACTCTAAAACTACCCCTTATCATCCAAAATTTTAACTTAAGTCTACTATAAAATTCATAGAATAAAAAATATAGTTTCTTAAGGATAACACCACATACCATATGTTATTTTTAAATAAATTTAAATTTTAGTTTATTGAGGACAAATAAAGGTTGGTTTTTTGTTTAAAAGTTTTCTCCCACCCCAAATTTAGATTTTTTTTAAATAGTTTAAAAAAATTAATGCAGAAATATAAGCAGGAAGAAATTTTTTCTAAACTATTTTCTATGAAAATTTCTAAGCATGAATAGGTAACAGGTATAAACAGTAAAGACAAGTGTGTAACAAAAAATAATTCTCAATTAAACATGAAGATTTGCTAACTAAAGGATTACTCTATCAAACAAGCAGGCATATATATGAAATTAAACATAAAGTAAATAATAGTTTAACAAACAGTATAGAATCCAAAAAGATGTAATACTAAACAATACTAGGTCAGTACAACGAAATACAACAATGTAAAATAACAAAGTCATCAATAGCTAGAAAAAATAAGTACACCCTGACTAATAATCAAGATACTACTCATCATGTAGGTCTCATTAACACTTAATACTTATCAATATAACAACACAACTATAAAACTTATCATAATAAACAACATAAATCAATCCATACAGATAAACATAGGTTGTCTCCCACGAAGCGTTTGGTTTAACGTTGTCGGCCCGACGTACCCAATTTTTACTTTAGTTAACCCAACATTAGGACTTCATCAAATATATGTTTGTTTCCACCAAAGTAAGGTTTCAATTTGTGTTCGTTTACTGCAAATATTCTTTTAGTTTTATGATCTTTAACATCCACAACACCATATGAATAGACTTTTATTACAATAAATGACCCTGACCACCTAGACTTTAAAATGGAAGGAAAAAGATGACAATTCAGGCTTTAAAGTGGTATTGTTCTGGTTTATTTCACGATTTAGAGGGAATTTGGCTGGTTCAACCGGTCTGGCGCCTAGGTGCTTGTGTTAGCGATTAGGCGCGAGCTTGCGAACTTGTCTGGTACTTAGGCGAATGACCCAGATTTTGCAAATTTCATTTTTTTTAGGATCTTCAGACGAAGTTCCTCCAAACTGGTTATTATGTACCATCTGAATGATATCATCTTTTAATTCAAATTAGTTGGCTTCTATGGCAGGAGTTTGTATATTACGATGAATTTTATCTACCGTAGGGTTAACATAATCTCTTAATGGTTTTTGTACATTCTCGTCAATTTGATCTTCTAAATTGTTATGTAAAATATTTGTCATTTCTTGGAACTTGTGGAGTTCTTTATATTTTCTAATTTTCCTAATAGTTCACTCTCAAACTCAAAATTGTAAGGCACTAATCATTCAGATCTTGTACTACGCATACACTATTAAAGATAAATAACAAAAAAAATCAAAACACACAAATTAAAATAGCATGCAACAGTGGAAGACGATTTTCATGCTGAAAGTAAGAGGTTTGAGGTATTTGAGTTATTAAAAAGAGATTGTTAGCGGCTTACTTGGTCATTTCTTTTATGAGAAGGGAGATTAATGGCTAAAAAAGCAAGCATCAAACTTGGTAGGCAACGAGCATCAATGTTAGTGTTGATAGTAATCAATGACTTACAAAATATACACGGGCATCATAGTTGAAGTTAAAGATTGGCATCAACATTCATGTCGACAATGGAGGCTGGCTTTATAGATGATGGTAAGTGACAACTATGGATGAAGTTAGCCGAAGTACGTAGCTTTGTAGTTGTAAATAACGAATCAAAAAATTAAATTAATTAATGCTAATTACATTTAAATTGTCCCCTCTTTTCTACAAACGCCCTCTTATCTCCCAATATATATTTCTTTTCTCTTCTATTTTTTAGAGGTAGCAAAATAAAGTGAAAATCATCTCCCACTAGAAGGTATGGAAGGCCGACAGTTTGCTTAAGAAGTAAGCATTGCCATCCCCCTCAAAAAGGTTAAGGAAATTAGAAAGATGTACATACCTGCCACTCACTTCTCATGCATTTGCATATTTAATAGCTAAAACTTCAATATATATATATATATATATATATATATATATATATATATATTTTAATCCCTCCAAAATTAATTGTATTTTGTTTTATGTAAGGGGCACACGGTATTCTTTAATAAAAGGCCAAAGAATAGTTTGCTCTGTGCCCACTACGCAGCTATTATATATATATATATAATTTTTTTCTTTTTTTTAATTAAAAGAATGGTCGGAGGTTATTAGATGAGCCCTAACTATCCTTACGTGTGCTAAATATTCGAGTACCACACCCTGCACATGGGGGNTATATATATATATATATATATATGAAATTTGGTATGCTTGAAACCAACTTCAATATAAATTCTTTTTATTTATGCAGCTCATTTTAGCCTGTTAATTTAAGCCTTCTAATCAAGAGGTGCCATTTCAAAATTTTAAATGTGTTATTCTATCTGAATTCGTGATTAATTTCCTTAAGAAATAGTTTCACTTTGCATATTGTTGGGAAATGATATAAAAGAATGGTTGCAATCTACGGGTCATTATATAAAAACAAGTCTTGCATATTAATATCAATTTATTAGTTTGAATAGCTTTTGAGTCTCAATCAAATGGCGATTAGGGTGATCCTAATTATTGGTCAACCAATGAATTAATTTTATGAAAGCTTATTTGATAGGATTGGCTACCAACTTTTATAGTCTAATTAACTTGCATCCATTATTAATGAATTCATTTGCAGGTTTGTTTGAAAGATGGAATTATTGAAGACAAGGAGAAAACTTCAAGGGGATTGTAATTTAATGATTTAGTTGACCCCTCCACTTTCAGATGAACAAGAAAGAACACTGAGGACTTTGGATTTATAGTATAGTCCAGAATCATAAAGTTCACTGCTCCTCCATTAGGAATCTTTGATGACTAAGCCTCACATGGGTTGGTACTTAATTGAGGCCACCAAAATTTGTATTTTATCGGACAGAGTGAACTTTTCCTATGAGTTTACATTTCTGATAGCCAAACTTCAATATTTACATGTATGAGTGACATCTAACCTATACATGAAAATTAAAAATGTCACTTTTAAGAAATCAAAATAGTGGTATTTTTTTATATGATATGAAATATTTTAGTGGTATAACATAAAAAAAAAATTTAAGGGGTTACTTATGTAAATGCGTAGGAATTGGGTAGGTTGAGGTGTGGAGCCTGGAAGCACTCACACAGTCGTATCAAAACACACAACAATGCTCCTGCGCACAGCAGGTCTAGCATAGCCATGCTTGTTTCGATCACAGTTACTTAGGATGGCATGCCTATGCCGAACAAAGACGTAACCACGAAGCAAGTTTGATTTTTCTAGATTTTCTTCTCGAGGGAGTAAAATATTTATGACTATTTTGGGCGTAACTACGCCGATTATGATTTTCTCCTGATTTGGGAGTAAAAGTCCTAGATTCAGAGTAACGAGGTTTATCTCTTTTGTGTGTGGTATTCTTAATAGGGCTTTTGTGAAGCGGAAAAGAGTAGAGTAGGAATGCAACATGTGATTTCTCTTGTGCCATCAAAAAAGAATTTAGACCAAAGTTCTGTGAGCTCTAGTTATTGCATAGAGAATATTTGGGAGAGACTTTTCTCCAATTCACAGTGAAATTAGGATATGGTGTGACTCCATAGTTTTTTTTTCGGTTCTCGAGTCTTTCCAAATAAATCTTGGTGTGTTTTCTGCGGTCACTTTGTTGTGTGTTTTTATTCATTATTTTGTTCCAGATTTCTCAAATAGGTATGATCCTATTTTCCACTGTGTGGTTTTGTTTGTGAACTAATCAAAACCCTAAGTCCCGACAAGACAGTATTAGAGCTAGTGTTTGATTTGAGTGGATCAATAACTAGCAAAGAGAGGTACATAGTAGAGAAGTTTAATGGATCCAACTTTGCGTTCTGAAAGTCGTAAGCGGGGGATTTGATGTAATAGAAAAAATTATATTTGACACTATAAGATATCATCAATAAGCCTGAAAACGATGATTATGGGGGAATGAGAAGTGCTGGATCAAACGACCCTAAGTTTTATCCGTCTTTCACTTTTCTCGTTTGTTGTGTTCAGCATGGTGAATTAACAAACCAAGGTATATTAACTAAGATGATTGACTTAACATAAATGTTTAAAA